>CAUYPK010049081.1:0-20313 GCA_963574355.1 Loris lydekkerianus | reverse complement strand
TTTAACTATGAGACAGACTGAATCTTTTTTTTTTTTTTTTGAGACAGTCTCACTTTGTTGCCCTCAATAGAGTGCTATAGCATCATAGCTCACAGCAACCTCAAAGTCCTGGGCTCAAGCGGTTCTCTTGCCTCACCCTCCCAAGTAGCTGGGACTACAGGTGCCGCCGCAATGCCCAGCTATTTTTTTGTTGCAGTTTGGCTGGAGTCAGGCTTGAACCTGCCACCCTCAGTATATGGGCTCGGCATCCTACCCACTGAGCCACAGGCGCCGCCCTCCTTTCCTTTCCTTTCTTTTCCTTCCCTTCCCTTCCCTTCTTTCTTTCCTTTTTTTTTAAATTAAATCATAACTGTATACATTAATGCATTTATGGGGTACAATGTGCTGATTTTATACAACTGGGAATGCTTACATCAAACTGGTTAACATAGCCTTCACCTCATTTACTTAATTATTGTGTTAAGACATTTATACTCTACACTTTGACATGTACCTTTGCAATATCCACCATAGGTGTGGCCCCACGATTACCCACTCTCCATCTAACTTTCCCCCCTGCCCTCCCCCTCCTCTTCCCTCCTTCATCCTGGGCTATAGTTCTGGTTTTTTTTTTGTTTGTTTGTTTGTTTTGAGACAGAGCCTCAAGCTGTCACCCTGGTAGAGTGTCACCCTGGTAGAGTGCTGTGACATCACAGCTCACAGCAACCTCTGACTCCTGGGCTCAAGCGCATCTCCTGCCTCCGCCTCCCAAGTAGCTGGCACTACAGGCGCCTGCCACAACTCCCGGCTATTTTTTGGTTGCAGCCGTCATTGTTTGGAGGGTCTGGGCTGGATTGGAACCTGCCAGTTCAGGTGTACGTGGCTGGCACCTTAGCCGCCTGAGCCACAGGCACCGAGCCTATAGTTGTGTTTTATCTTTCATATGAAAGTGTAGATGATTATATATTGGTTTCACAACAGTAGTGAGTACTATAAAGATACTTGGAGAGTATGCAGGGGAAACACTTCTTTCTTTTTTCTTTAGTTGAGACAGAGTCTCTCTCTGTTGCCCAGGCTAGAGTGCCATGGTTTTAGCCCAGCTCACAGCAACCTCAAACTCCTGGGCTCAAGTGAGTCTCTCCTGCCTCAGCCTCCCAAGTAGCTGGAACTATAGGCACTTGCCATAATGCCAGCCTAATTTTTTGGCTCATTTTTCTATTTTTTTTTCCTGCAGTTTTTGGTTGGGGCTGGGTTTGAACCTGCCACCTCCAGCATAATGGACCAGTGCCCTACTCCTTTGAGCCACAGGCACCACCCCTCATTTTTCTATTTGTAATAGAGATGGGGTCTCAATCTTGCTCGGGCTGGTCCAGACCTCCTGAACTCAAGGGATCCTCCTGCTTTGGCCTCTCAGCGCCCTAGGATTACAGGAGTGAGCCACCTCACCTGGCCTACTTTCTGCTCAAATTTGTTTGATTGGCCATTGGGAGAGCTCTGATCTCCCTCTGACATACCTCAATCAATATGGGTTTCCTCTGTGGGATGGCCACTGAGATTCTGTTTATTTTTTTCAGCCATTGCAGGACTCTTTGCAGTCTTCCCTACACATGCATGGTTCAGAGGTCAGGCAGAGACTAAGCAGAAGTTATAAAAAGAATTTAAGGTTCTCTCCTTTTCTGAATCTTTCCTTTCAAGGATTTCTTCTGACAGTTTCCAGATGTTTTTGTCACCACCACAGACTCTGCCCTTTGATTCTACAAGCCAATAAGACTATAGATTTCTACCCATGGCACTGACTGAATTTGTCTTTGGTTTAAAAGTTCACTGAGTGCCGTTCCATTCTTCCAAGTACAGACACTGTTCCAGGTTCTGCTGGTCTTTGATCACCGTCCAGTGCAGTTGTTTTTAAAATATGCTGCAGAATTTATAGTTTTTATTTGTGGGGTGATCCAATGAGAGCTGTTCCCCCATAACCAGAACCCCTTGGCATACTTTACTTTTTAAATGTTACACTTTGAAATAGCCCCAAACTGGAAACTACCCAAATGTCCATTAGTAGGTGAGCAGATAAACAAATTGTAGTATGTCTGTAACCGTGGAATATACCTGGACAATACCAAGGCTTAAACTACTGACACAGGAAACAACATGGATAAATCTCAAAGTAACTCTGAGGCGTGAAAGAAGCCAAACAAAAAAGAACACACACAACATGATTTCACGTATATCCAGTTCTAGAAAATGCAAACGTCTCTCGTGACAGAAGGCTAAGGTGAAGGTGGAATTGGGGAGGGAGGGAGGGAGGGGCCCTAAAGGACACCAGGGGTAGGCCTCTGTGAAACTTACCAAAGTGTACGCTTTAAACACACTTTAAACACATGCATTTTATTATATGTCAATTATATCACAATGAGCCTGTTAAGGGTAAAATACTTTGACCTAGCAGAAGAGATAGATTCGCTGTGATGGGGGCTTTGGGGGTTTTCTTCTGACGGCTTTAGCTCTGTCAGCAAAGTAGGAAGCGCTGTCATCATCTGGGAGAGAACAGATGGAGTGAAGTGCAGTAAGTGGGACTGTCTGAGCGTGTCCCAGTGTGACACACTGGGCCAGCTGTGACTGGGTGGGGATGTGTGGATGATTCCCCCCGCCCCTTGTTCCAGTAGGAAGAGCCTCACCCAAATTCAGTTGCACAATGGACTAATTGCTTCCTCCTCCAAGAAGAGGAGCTTTAACATTCCATGGGCCTCAAACTCCACTGATAATTCTTATAAATACCTGGCACTGAATCCAGGTGTCATGGTGGCCACATAAACTGTGGGTTAGAAGGTGGTTGTCATGCTGGTATAGGTATAAGGGAGTGATGAGTTCTCCGCACACACACTGGTGTCCAGCAATGCTCCCTGCCCACCCCCTCCCTGTCCCTTTCCAAAGAGATGAGACCCAGGTGAGGTGGCTCCCGTCTATAATCCTAACATTCTGGGAGGCCGAGGCAGGTGGATTTCTTGACCAGCCTGAGCAACAGCAAGACCCCATCTTTACTAAAAAAAAAAAAAAAAAAAAAAAAAAACTAGTTGGGCATTATGGCTGGCACCTATAGTCCTACCTACTTGGGAGGCTGACACAGAGGATCACTTGAGCCCAAGAGTTTGAGGCTGCTGTGAGGTATGACCCCATGGCACTCTAGCCAGGGTGACAGAGTCAGACACAGTCTCAGAAAACAAATTAAAAAAACAAAAGGATGATAGGAGGATCTTTGGGGACAGTTGAGAAGATACAAAATGGGAGAGTAGGTAAGTGGATAGATTCCAACAGGGCCCACTGGAAGTTATGAATTTAACCTAGGCAAAGTCATGAATTTCAAGTAAGACCTTTAAGCAAGGTTGTATGGATTTTATCGAGCTTTGATCACTTACCTGGGTGTAAACACTGAGTGGGTAAAAAGTTGGACGTTGATTACTAGATCGCCTTGTGAATAAGACAAAATTGGGAAGTTGAGGGTGTGTGCAAAGACTGATTATGAGCATTAAGAGTGGAATTTCAGACTGACAAAGAGGAAAGTTAGGAACTGAGAGATATGACAGGCAGCTCCTCCATTCATTAATTTGCTCAACACATTTTTATTTAACATCTACTGTGGGACAAATATTATGCTGGGTGGTGGGCAGATGTGGCTATGTACAAGGAGTCATAGTTGTCCTCCTCCTGAAGATGCAGAGGAGTGAAGTGGTTAAGAGCTTAGATTTTATAACCAGACGGCCTGCACTGAAACCTTAGTCCTGTCAGCTGCCTTCGGGGTAACTTGAGCGAGTTTCAATCCCTCTGTGCCTCACTTTTTTCATCTTTATTTTTTTTTTTTTCACTACCCAGAGCCTGTGTCCTGAATGTGGTAATCACACCAGGTAGTCAGTCAACCACCCCATCCAGACATCTTGATGTGGAGCCTGACAACCTTTCCTGTGCACTAAATTTCCTATGGTCAGATGGTCTCTCTTAGCTTAATTTCTGAAGGCATTTTTAATACCCCAAAAATGTTTAGAGAAAATCCTAAAGAACACTTTAAAAAGTCAAGCACGAGGTACAACTGATGTTTCAAAATTAGGTAAATGTTTCTGGATACTTCATTATTCATCTCATAGTATTATTTGATAAAACTTTGTCTTCACATCTCCTTAATAACTTGGTTGTTTTTGGAGGGGGGTGGTTGTTTTAGGCAGAGTAAACATTCTAATTTATTCCCAGTGAGAACTCTAAAAGATAAAATCTATGTTTATCGTAATATAATAATTGAATTTGAATGAGATTTGGACTCACATAATATTTCTTCCCAAAAATATTTAGCAAAAATTTCTTGTTAACCTTTAGTACATTTAAAATACGATTGCATCCATCCCATTTCTTTCTTAGAAGTACCATATATATTTGTTTTTGTTTGTTTGTTTGTTTGTTTTTGGCCAGGGCTGGGATTGAACCCGCCACCTCTGGTATATGGGACCGGCACCCTACTTCTGGAGCCACAGATTCCGCCCTACCATCTATATTTGAATTGTGTTTCAATTCAATGAGTCTGCTATTTCATTATAGTTCACAAATTATCAAATAAATAACTCAGACTTCTATACTAAACTTTTGGCTAGTGTAACGTTTTTTACAAATTTTTACACCAGTACCATTTTAAGCAAAGGACAGGATACTGGCTTTTAAGTAGAACTTTCCTTCGGCATACTAACTACTGTATTCCTTGTGGTCAAAGATTATGTTGTGGTCTCCATTAACACCAAAAGCTACCCGACAGCAGAATGAAGCTACTTCCCACTGTGAGTGTGAACCGACTTCTCTCTCTCCAACGTAGAATTAAAAAACAAACAAACAAACAAAAAAAAAACTTTGCCTCCATCCCTTCCTTTTGGAGCTTACTAGTAATAGAGTATGTCTCATCCTCTAGGCACAAAGATAAGGATGGGGAGATAGGTAATCTAGTCAGGAAAATGAGGGGCCTTTTTCTGAACTCAGCTCCAGGGACAACGCCACATAAGCCTGCTGCAGCTGGCATTAGCCTGCCACTTTTTTCATCTATAAAACATAAGTGATCAAAAAAAAAAAAATTGTGTTTTTAACCTAATTGTTTGTACCCTCATATTAATCTGAAACTTAAAAGAAAAACATAGGTTATCTAGCAAGTAAGAAAATAGTCAAAGAATGATGAGGTGTGTCAAAGAACATGGAAAGACATCTAGAAGAGGTTCCCTATGACCAAATCTGCAACAATCTGAGGATCAAATTAAATAATAAGGGTGAAGTATTATAACCTATGGAATAAATAAGAATCCATATTGACAAATCTGAGTCCATACTGATATAAACAAAAAAAAAAGAAGGGAAAGCTCTTCCTTCTAGTCAAAAGTCAACGAATTTCAAGACCAACCTGAGCAAGAGTAAGACCCCATCTCTACCAAAAATAGAAAAAATAAGCTGGGCATTGTGGTGGGTACCTTCATTCGTGCTACTGGGAGGCTGAGCCCAGGAGTTTGAGGTTGCTGTGAGCTAGGCTGATGCCACTGGATACCAGAGTGAAATTCTGTCTCAAAAAAGAGAGAAAAAGTCAACTAATGAATGTGTTAGGAATGAAAGATTCTGAACATCTGCCGACCATCATACTAATAATTGATTCAGGCAAGCATCGCTAATGGGTGATAAAGCTCCTGGGTGCAAATCTGAGGAATAAGAGGGTATATATCTCATCTCAAATTATCTCCCCCACAAGATACTCATAAATTACACAGAGGGGAATAAAATAGAAAAAACATGGCATTTTAACCAAGTGATCAAAGTTAGCATCGCTAGTCACGGGACAAAGAGACATTGTGTTCCTAATATGAGACTCTGAGACAGACAGTGTCACTTCCGCAGAATCCGGCAACACCTGTATAAACTGAATCTAATCATGGGGAAACATCAGACAAGCCCCCACTGAGTGACATGGTACAAAATAACCGATGTCTGCTCTTCAAAAATGTCAATGCCATGAAACACAAAGTAAAACAGAGCTTCTGCTCCAGACAAAAGGGGACAGGCAGTGCACAATCCAGGATTTTTTTCTGCAGCAAGAGACATTTCTGCAGCAGTTCACAAAGTCTAAATAAAGTTGGCAAATGAGATCATTTGTGTTCAATGTCAATTTCCAGAGGTTCATGAATGTACCTTGATTACGGAGAAAAGGTCCTTGGTTTGAGGAAATACACACCAGCTTCTCTTTAGGGGTAAAGGGACATGTCTGCCAATGACTTCCAAACAGTTCAGAAAAAACATTATTTATACATTGAGAGAGAATAACAAAATAAGTGTGGTAAAATGGTAACTTTGGGAAATCATATATATGTACCTTTATGTATACATAAATATTTATATTTTATCTTTATCTATAAATAGACATATGATATAAATATGCTTGTTTATATCTCATTATAAAAAACAGGACAGTACCTGGTGTCTAGAAAGTACTCAATAAGATGTATTATTTATTTTTTCAACTTTATTAAGGTATGATTGGCAAGTTTTTTTTGTTTTGTTCTGTTTTCTTTTGTTGTGTTTTTTTGAGATGAAGTTTTACTCTGTTGCCCTGGGTAGAGTGCTTTGAAATCACAGCTCACAGCAACCTCAAACTCTTGGGCTCAGGAGATCCTCTTGCCTCAGCCTCCTGAGTAACTGGGACTACAGGCATGGGCCAGCACACCACGCTAGTTTTTCTATTTTTTTTTTTTTTTTTCTTTTTTAGACAAAGTCTCTAGCTGTTGTCCTGGGTAGAGTGCCGTAGTGTCATAGCTCACAGCAACCTCTAACTCTTGGGCTCAAGTGATCCTCTTGCCTAGTTTTTCTATTTTTGGTAGAGACAAGGTCTCAGTTTGGCTCAGGCTGGTCTCAAATTCATGAGCTCAAACAATCCACCCCCCTTGGACTCCTAGAGTGCAGGGATTACAGGTATAAACCACACCCCTGGCCTTGTTTTGTTGTTTTAAACGTTTCCTCTGCCCTCCTATGCTTGTTATTCTTTCCTAGTCTCCACCCCACCTCTGACGTGTCTATCATTAGCATAAAGTCGATTGCTAGCCTACTGTAATCCTAATCCCCTTGATGAACAGCATGATAAACTTTCCACTGGGATGAGTCAGAAGTGTTTTCATGCTGGAATCAAAGTCTGTCCACCACTAGTGTTCACAGAGGTAACTTACAGGAAGAAGCGAGATTTGGGCTGGGCAGGATGGCTCACTCCTGGGCTCCGGAGTTTGAGACCAGCCTGAGCAAGAGCGAGACCCCATCTCTAAAAATAGCCGGGCATTGTGGCGGGCGCCTGAAGTCCCAGCTACTCGGGAGGCTGAGGCAAGAGGATCACTTGAACCCAAGAGTTTGAGGTTGCTGTGAACGATGATGCCAAGGCACTTTACCCAGGGCAACAGAGGAAGACGAAGAAGAACAGGAAGAGGAAGAAGGAGAAGCAGCATCTAGATTTAGATTTTGGGATGGGAGGGGTCCAAAGTCATGTTCTGTTTTTAATACCTGTGTGGATTTGGGTAGGTGGCTTCACTTCTGTGAGCCACAGGTGTACCATCTGTGCCGTGGGTATAATCCCACAGGCTTTCTAGGGCTAACAAGAGAATGACAGAGATTAGGTCTGTAACAGTTGGAGCTGGGAAGAGGATTCAGTAATTGGCAGCTGCTGTTATGTCCAGATACTTTGTCTCCTATTTTCCCTATCTGTAGTGCCCCAGGCAATACATGCTTTGGGTGACATAGAGACACAAAGAAGCAGGAACCAGGGTTTCAAACTCATGGGTTAGAAATCTACAGGGTCAGAGTTTACTGGCACGATCAGGTGTCACACCCACAGACTGAAACCCAAGTTGGGATCTGTGGGCTAACAGAACCTTTCTGACCGGTGAGTTCTATGAAAAATCTGACAAAACTTGCTTCCATTTCTGTGGAATGAAACGCGGTCAAATGTAGTTGCTAACATCAAGTCAGATACAGACTGCTCTTAACTCTTTAATTAAAAGAATATCCAGAATATTCCAGCCCTTCCTTTAGAAAGAATAATTTGCAGGTCTTTCAAAGCAATCTCGATTTGATGCTGTCCAGTAGACTCTCTGGGAGGATGCAAATGGCCTATAGTGTATGCTGTCCTATAGAGGAGACAGGAGCACACGCATCTGCTTGAAAAGTGGCAAATATGAGACACTGAAGTTTTTTTTTTTTTTTTTTTGTCTTTTATTTATTTATTTATTTGCAGTTTTTGGCCAGGGCTGGGTTTGAACCTGCCACCTCCGGCATGTGGGGCTGGTGACCTACTCCGTTGAGCCACAGGCACTGCCCAACTTCTCAGAGATTTCTAAGAAGTGCTCAGAGAGGTGGAAGACCATGTCTGCTAAAGAGAAAGGGAAATTTTAAGATATGGCAAAGGTGGACAAGGCCCGTTATGAAAGAGAAATGAAAACCTATATCCCTCCTAAAGGGGAAACAAAAAAGTTCAAGGATCTCAATGCACCCAAGAGGCCTCCTTCAGCCTTTTTCTTGTTCTGTTCTGAGTATTGCTCAAAAATCAAAGGAGAACATCCTGGCCTGTCCATTGGTGATGTTGCAAAGAAGCTGGGGGGAGATGTGGAATGACACTGCTGTGGATGACAAGCAGTCTTATGAAAAGAAGGCTGCAAAGCTGAAGGAAAAATACGAAAAGGATATTGCTGCATACCGAGCTAAAGGAAAGCCTGATGCAGCGAAAAAGGGAGTCATCTAGGCTGAAAAAAGCAAAAAAAAAAAGAAGGAAGAGGAGGAAGATGAGGAAAATGAAGAGGAAGATGAAGAAGATGATGATGATGAATAAGTTGGTTCTAGCGCAGTTTTTTTTTTTGTCTATTAAGCATTTAACACCCCTGTACACAACTCACTCCTTTTATTATTATTATTTTTTTATGAAATCATAGCTGTGTACATTAATATGATCATGGGGCATCATATGCTAGTTTCACAGACCGGTTGATACATTTACATCACACTGGTTAACATAGCTTTCCTGGCAATTTCCCAGTTATTGTGTTAAGACATTTATATTCCACATTTACTAAGTTTCACATACACCCTTGTAAGATGCACCGCAAGTGTATTCTCGCGAATCCCCGAACCCCCTTCCTCCTCTCCCCCTCCCTCCCCTCCCTTTCCCCCTTCCCCCTATTCCTAGGTTGCAATTGGTTATAGCATTCATGTGAAAGCCCTAAATTAGTTTCATAGTAGGGGTGAGTACATTGGAGCTGGAACATATGCTTCTTAGTAAAGTATCTCAAGAATGGAAGAAAAAGTATCCAATGTACTCAACTCACTCCTTTTAAAGAAAAAAATTGAAATGTAAGCCTGTGTAAGATTTGTTTTTAAACTGTACAGTGTCTTTTTTTGTATAGTTAACACATTACGGAATGTATCTTTAGACAGCCCTGTCCTGGTGGTATTTTCAATAGCCTTGCCTGGTATAGTATGGGGGTTGTAAATTGGCGTGGAAATTTAAAGCAGGTTCTTGTTGGTGCGCAGCACAAATTAGTTATATATGGGGATGGTAGTTTTTTCATCTTCAGTTGTCTCTGATGCAGCTTGTATGAAATAATTGTTGTTCTGTTAACTGAATACCACTCTGTAATTGCAAAAAAAAAGTTGCAGCTGTTTTGTTGACATTCTGAATGCTTCTAAGTAAATACAATTTTTTTTTATTAAAAAAAAAAGCTTTCACTGTCAAACACTGTGATAAAGCATAGTTTCTGCTTCTGGTGCAGCTGAGAAAATCCAATTGAACCAATGTTTTTGCAAATAATAACCAGAGACTCTGGGCAAAATATAAAACATGACTATCTATAGAGTTCACCAGAGTTCACTAGTGAGTGAGCAGAAGCAGACAGGTCTGGCGGGAGGTTGGCACTGGGGAGAGAAGGGTGAGTTCTGCACTTTTAAAAATGACTGATCCTGAGGGCAGCTGTGGTTGGCGCCCCTCAAAATGACTAAAGCCCAAATGGGTCCCCATAGTCCCATTGGTCAAAGGAACCAAAGGAAAGAGTTGAGGACAAGTCCAGAGGTTGCAGAGGGGAAAGTGGTGGGAAAAGAGGCTAAAAGGGGGAAGCATAAGTTTTAGGGGTGACTTTTATCCACGTCTCTGACTGATGCCTGAGCGTGCGTGTGGATGCCGAGCCGCTCATGGGAGCCTAAAGTAACTGGGCTGAGACTTCAGAATATGGAGTTTGAGTTTGGTCAAATTAACTGTCTGTTGAGAGAGCAATCATCTATGCTCCTGTGTTTCTGTCTTGAGAATGGAACAGAATCCAGTCTATGATGAATAGAATGGGATTATGAGGGACAGGTCAGACACTGATGTCAAGGACAGTTGCATCGGAAGCTCCTGGCTGCAAAGTGCTGCAAAAATCTGTGTATCCTGAAGGGGATGGTCCCATAGACAATAATGAGGGAGAAGGATGGAACTGGGAGAGACCCAGTCACTGAGGAGGAAGCAGGATGAGAGGGGTGGAGAGGGAACAGTGGTCAGGAGGATGGAAATGCAGGTAAGGAAAGCGTGGGATGGAAGAATGCTGCCGTGTTCTGTGTTCCTAACCCATTTTCCAAGAAGGGGTTCAAGGTCACTTCAGAGAGAATACCAGTCAATATAGTATATTGATGTCTTTCTCTGTGTGGGGCTTTAGTCTTGGGTACAGGACTCTTCTGTATATTAATACTGAATGTCCAGTGCCCAATATCATTCTTATGTTATTTTACATGAATAGTAAATGATGCACAGATTTATAGATTTTCTGGAAAATACAAACCCATCTACAATAACAGGGAGCAGCTCAATAATAGCCTGGTGGCTGGGTGGGGGTGGGGCAGGAGGGAAGGCTTCTCACAGGACACAGGGAATCTGCGGACACATGGATATGTTCACTATTTTGATAATGCCAATAGTTTCATGGGTATAGTCGTGTTCCAGGAATTCCAAATTGTACACTTGTCCTTTATACCTCAGTAAAGCTGCATGCATAGCAAAAGGGGATAAAAAGGGCAGAGAAAGTCCATAGAGGTTCCTTAGTCCCAGTGAAGAGACATAATGAGAGGGGCTCACTGAACACAGACACCTGTAGCAGGGCACACCCTGGTGAGTGGGGTGTGGCCTGAGCCTGTCTCGGTCTCTTCACGCCCTCTCCGGGCATACACATACAGAGTGGGGTTATTCAGAACTCCCTAGAGCCTACAAACATCGCCAAAAGGAAGAGGGAACTCATTCCAATCACACAGCGATGGGGAAACAGTTGGTGACAGGTGTCCACCAGCTGCACTTCCATCTTACTCCAAAGTAGTATCCGGGAGTCAGCCAGAAGAGACCACTGTGACCTTTTCTAGAGGCTGTGGGGGGCAGTACCACCTGTGTGATGTTCAGAGACTCTGTCCCTGTCTCTGGCTGCCAGGCTGGGAAGCTGAGACACAGTCAGGACGCTCAACCCCTCATCCTGTAGGGGCAGAGGCAGGAATGTGACAAACTGCTCCTGGCTGCAACGGCTGGACCCTCAGTGTACTGTTGAACCTTTCATTTGGAAGAAAAGCACGTGATGTTACACCCCTTCCATGAGCCGTGCCCACGCAGTTTCTTGGGTACCATTCAGGTTCTGAAACGTGCCTATCAGGGCTACCCCAGGCAGAGCGTGTCTGGGTGACATGTGTATGCAGGGAGCAGGGACCACACACAGCCAAAAAGCCTGAACATTTACCCTAAACTCTAAATGCCAAAATGTCTCTACTTCTCTAAGTCCAGTTGTCAGGAGTCCAGGTGATGGACAGTGCCACCCTAAGGAGAAAGAGCAGGGGAGGGCAAAGAACCCTCCCTTCCAGGCTGGCCCCAGCCTTGCAATGTCCACCCTTCTGAAGCCAGCTACCCATGAGGGCTCCCTGTCTGCTGTGGGGTCTCTAACCTCACCCTCCCCTTCACTCCTCAGCTCAGAAGCAGCCCAGAGCTTAGGTGAAGCTGTGCTGAGGCCTGAGGGAAACCTCTGCCTTGCCCAGCTCCTCACCTGCCCTCTGAGTGTCTGGGGTCTGAGCCATCACAAAACACTCACCTGGGAAGAGCTCATGGCTGGAACTGGCAGCAGGATGGTGGCCATCAGTAGACACTGGCCATCTGGAGCCCAGGCATTTTTATTGGTCTTGTGATTCTCTGACTTCATCTCCCCCTGGAACTGTAATTACCATGTCACCTGCACAGTACTTCTGTGAAGGGACCCAGGGGTACCTGGGAAGAAGCTGTAAATGTTTGTTCCAGGACAAGTCAGCAAGTTCTGGGGATTATTTAGATATGAACTAATCACTATCAAGTGCAGCTGAGAGGAAAAGTTTCCCGAGGCCACTGCAGAGAGCTCTGTGCACAATGGGGTGTAGGGGGTAGACAAGACCTTCTCAGCATTGCACTGGGATGGACCTACCAGGGGCTGCAACATGGATTCTCATTTCCAAGTTCTGCTCCCCCCAGGGTCACAGTGGTGCCATCTTTCATATTCATGCTCCACCCTGAGCTCTGGTGTTTCACTGTTGAGGATACAACCTCTTCCTGGAGTGGCAATGACCTAGATATTAGAACAGTGTGACATGATGCTATTCTCATGGCCTTTCAGGAGCCCTGGAAATCCCTCTCAGCTCCACATACCCCTCAGGTCATTTGTAAATTTGTGTTTTGGAACTGTCCTGAGGACAAGGCAGCACAGACAACAAAAATGACTCCATTTGTCACTTCTGAAAGTGCTTCTACCTTAATTGTTGAGTCCCTGCTATGAGTAATGATGCAACTCCTATAGTCCCACTCCCTTTTCTTTCCCGCTTCTGCCCAATATTAGTGGATTTTTCTTGCTGTTTCTTTATATATGTTAGCTCTACTTACTCTTTTTTTTTTTTTATAACTCAGTTTAGGTACTATTTACCTCTCTCCCTAGAGTAAAATGATGAGATTTTTGTTCTTACACTACCTTTTTCGTTCTTTTTTTTTTTTTAGAGACAGAGTCTCCGTAGAGTGCCTCCAGCTCTTGGGCTTAGGTGGTTCTCTTGCCACAGCCTCCCGAGTAGCTGGGACTACAGCTGCCCACCACAACACCTGCAGTTTTGGGGCAGGTTTGAATCTGCCACCCTTGGTATATGGGCTGGCTTCCTACCCACTGAGCCACAGGCACTGCCCTACACTACCTTTTTCTTCCCTTTATCTCTGAATCTATTTAGTCCTATAATTTCTACATTGTCGGTGTTTTCACACTTATATTATGGTCTGTAATGCAAATTCCAATAATTACACGCTTAATTATGTCTCTAGTTAAATGGATTCAATATTTAAGCTCAGTTCTTTGTTATCATTTATGTTTATCTTTTATGGGTGAAATCATGTTTCAGCAATTTCTTGACGACGTTCTCAGGAGTGATGTCCCCTTAGTTCTTGCCTGCTCTGTGATGTTTGAATGTTGATAATGACAGACTTATTTATTGGAACCCAATATCATTGTCATATTGAGCCCTCTTATTAAATGACTCATCTACTTCTTCCTTTAATTTGGTCTTCAAGATCTTCTAGTAAAGTGGTACAAGTCTTTCAATTTCCCTTATGATCATTGTTACTGTCAAAAATGTTCTGCTGGTTGCTGGTGCCCACCACTCTACTGAAATTCCATGTTGAGCACGTATGCAGCAATCCTACTGGATTTCCTCATTATTGTACACGATAATCTCAAGATTTTTATGTCTTTCTGTGTAAGGAAACATATTACCTGCAAATCATGACAGTTTTGGTAAAATTTCCCAAATTTTTACACCGTTATGTTTTATTATTTGTGTACTATGCCAGTGAGGATACCTAGCAGAGTGTTTAGCAGGAATAGTGATGACACATGTGTGTGCTTCATTGCTGAACAACTAGGAAACATATTTAAAGTTTTATCATTAAATGTGATATTAGCTGTAAAGTTTTGGTAGCTATATTTATTAATTTAAAGAAATATAAGCATTTAAAAATTAAAAATAAATAACTATTGATTCTTATAAAAAGGTTTTACACTTGGTCTTTTGATTATTAGTATTGATATTAGTTATGAATGTTGATAAACCATTAGTATTGATTATTAGATTTGGTATTATGATGATTATAGGATTCTTTCCTTTAACTCTTTTTTTTTTTTGAGACAGAGTCTCACCTTGTTGCCCTCTAAAAGTGTGGTGATGTTACAGCTCACAGCAACCTCAAACTCTTGGGCTCAAGTGATTGTTTTGTCTCAGCCTCCCAAGTAGCTGGGACTATAGGCATCTGCCACAACATCTGGCTATTTTTTAGAGATGGGGTCTTTCACTTGCTCAGGCTGGTCTGGAACCTGTGAGCTCAGGCAATCCACCCACCTCGGCCTCCCAGAGTGCTAGAATTACAGGCGTGAGCTACTGCTCCCAGCTCCTTTAAGTTTTGAAAAAAGATTATATTAACAATGACTTTTCTCTAACAAAAATTTTAAAGTAAAATATCACAAGGCACAGTCTATCAAATATTTACAAGTTATTTGTGTGGTGTAAACACAGCTCAGGCTCAAAGGTAGAATGTCTCTGACACTCCAGTAACCCTGAGTGTCCTTTCTCAGTTACATCTCCTTCATCCCTCCTAAAGACAACCGTCATCCTGATATTTGTTGCCTTAGTTTCCTTTCTTCTTTCTTTTTTTTTTTTTTTTGAGACAGAGTCCAAAAAAAGTAGAGTCTGGTGGTGTCACAGCTCATAGCAACCTCAAACTCTTGGGTTTAAGTGATTCTTTTGCCTCAGCCTCCCAAGCAGCTGGGACTACGGGTGCCCACCACAACACCTAGCTATTTTTTGTTGCAGTTGTCATTGTTGTTTAGCTGGCTCAGGCCAGGTTTGAACCCACCAACTTCACTGTATGTGGCTGGTGCCATAACCACTGTACTATGGGTGCCAGGCCTTTCCTTGCTTTCTTATAGTTTCACCGTTTTATATGTATTCCTGCACAATGTAGTTGGGTTTTACTTCATTTACATTAAGTAGTAATTCAGAGACCATAAAATGTGCACATTTAAGAAACAGCTTGATGAATTTCCATGTAAGTATACACCCGTGCTGCCACCTATTCTACCAAGATATAGTCTGTTTCCATCTCCACAGAGAGGATCCTCATGCCATTTCCTGGTCCGTATTTCATCACCAGCAGGAAATAATGTTTTGACCTCTATCATCATAGTTTTGCCTGATCTTGAATCTTACAAAAGGGCACTATATTAATTTCCTTTGTGTCTGTTTTTTTGTCCTCAGTGGAATGTGTCTGAGATCCAGCTCCGTTGCTGCATGTTATTAGTAGTTTCTTCTTTGTTGTTGAGGTGTGATTCATTTTGTGAGTATACTACACTTGATTGATTCATCCTTTTGTGATAACATTAGCCAAGTTTCTAGATATAGGTGATTATGAATAAATTTGCTATGAACATTTTGGGAGAAATCTTTAATTGTGGACACCTTTACTCATATGAATATACTTTTCTTTAACTTTATGATAAACTGACAAATACAATAGTATTTCCAAATAATTTTTTTCATTCCTCCTACCTGAATGTATGAGAAATGCTAAACCTTATTGCACGTAATGGTTTTCACATGGCAATAAAACGTTACTCCTGAATGAAATATGTACCAAGTTTCTAAAAATCAGAGCCATTCAAAATGAAATCATTTGGACTATGAAAACATCTTTTGTAATAAAGAAACAGAGTCAGTATTTTGGATGTCTGATTTCTGGCAGTTGTTAGTCTTAATAGTCCTTGTCCCCTTCTGCCCCACACCTGGCCACTCTTGCAGGGAGAATGGGGACTGAAGACCCCATTCTTGGCAAGGGAAAACACTCCCAGAAAAAGGGGAAAATAAAAAAATAAGCTGAGCAGTTTCCTGGAAGGCTGGCCTTTAGCGGATGCAGCTTGCAATTGCCCCTGCAGGATCTGAAGAAATAATGGCTGCAGAGGATGCTGTGTGCAAGGCCTAGCAAGAAACATTAACTAGGCTGTCTCTGCCCAGTCAACAGCCCAAACAAATACCTATTGTGGAGATCTGTATTATTGCTGGGGCAGAGATCAAAGGAACAGCTCAAGCCCTGAAGTATGGGTAGGAGAGCTTATATCCCTTATCACAGAGGAAAACGCCTCTGGGGTGGCGATGAGAGGAAAATTCCATTTTTCCACAGATTCTTCAGAGGAGATTGATGCCAGTGGCATTTTACTCCACAGTGAACTAGTGGGTATTACCACCCCCCTAGGTATCTGTGTGTGTGACCACAGACAGGAGGCTGCCCCCACACAAGGCTCAGGTTCTGGATTTCTCAAGACTGCTCAGACCCTTAAAGTTAATGATTATAGGAACAATAGGAGCTGATTATGCTTATTCAGAGAAACTGCTGGCATCTTTGTCCCCTTCCTTAGCTTACCCTCTGGTAAGCAAATAGCCTTCAATAAAAGCTGAGTGGAGCAAACACTCGGGGCCACTTGCTGGAACCCCACAAATGGGCAATGGTCCTTTGTGCTCCCACCTTAGAAAATTGTATTCAATGTGTCTTATCTCTTTGTCGCTCATCATTTCTAACTTCACATTTCTTCAGTTGACTGCTGCTAGATCCACAGGTCTTAACAGACCCTGCCCCCAGGGAGAGTCTCCAGCAACTCTGTTTAGAAAGCCTGGCACTCCTTACTTAGTGCCACTGGGAAATTCAAACCATGCCTGGAAACCCTCAGTCCTGTCCCACCCCTCAGCATCATGAAAACACCAAGACAGTCTCTTTTCCTAATTCTCTCAAGCTATTTTGGACCAGATAAATAAGTCCACCCTGTGCTTCCCAGAGAATTTTATTCCTTCAATACTTTGACTCTGTCATCCCAATCCATCCTGGCTTGTAAGGTTTCCACTGACAAGTCTGCTGCCCTGTGTATTAGAGCTTCTTTGTATACTATTTTCTTCTTCATCCTTGAGTTCTGAGAGATTGATTATTATGTGCCTTCTAGTTCTCTTTTAGGTGGAATCTGCTTAGTGTTCTTTCTCTTCCTGTGCCTAGATATTCATACCATTCTCTAGGCTGGGAAAGTTCTGTGTTAATCATTTCTTTGAATGAACTTTTTTCACTAATGTTTTTCTCTACATCCTCTAAGAGCAATAATGCTTAGATTTGCACTTTTGAGCCTATTTTCTGATCATGTAAGTGTACTTCATTGTTTCAAATCCTTTCTTTTCCTCCCATTCTCTGTATATTTTCAAATAGTCTGTCTTCAAGCTCACTCATTCTTTCTTCCACCTGATAAATTCTGCTACTGAGTCTTTCTAATGCATTTTTCAGTTTTTTAATTTTATTTTTCTGTTCCAGGATATATCGTTTCACTTTTTTTTTTTTTTTTTTTTTGGAACAGAGTTTCAATATGTCCCCCTCAGTAGAATGCCATAGCATTACAGCTCACAGAAACCTCAAACTCTTGGGCTTAAGCAATTCTCTTGCCTCAGCCTCCCAAGTAGCTGGGACCACAGGTGCACACCATAATGCCCAGCTATTTTTTTGTTGCAGTTGTCATTGTTGTTTAGCTGGCCCAGGCCTGGTACAAACCCACCACTCTTGGTGCATGTGGCTGGTGCCATAACCACTGCGCTACGGGCACTGAGCCTATTGTTTCATTTTTAAAATCATTTCAATCTCTTTGTTAAATATCTCTGATAGAAACCAAAAATCTTGGTCCAGCTAGATTCTGTGCTGAAGTATCCTAAGAACAAATCCCTATGTATTCTTTGACTCATTCCATCTATCCAAGGAGGGTGATGCTGGATGCCTGCAGCCTCTGCAAACAGGGTACAAAACTAAGATGTTTCAGGACACCCTCCTTCTGAGCTCTGTGATGGTGGTCCACGAAGGCACCTATTGATGCTACAGTTCTCTAGGTACAGTCTCCTTTCTCTGGTCTAGACTCAGTGACTCTCTGGTGTTGGAGGGCAGAGGTAAGGAGGCGGACCCTGCCTGTATTCTCATTGGAGCAATGATGGGCCACTCACTGCCACATGCCAACAGGTGGTGCTGAGAGTGAGAGGAGGATGGAGACTGGTGATCAGAGCAGAGAGACTGTAGGGAAATCTAATGTGAGACAAACTCAAAAGGCAGAAAATACAGGTTAAGTTGAAGCAGGTAGCCCCAGCTCCTAAAATCTTCTTGTCAGGATTCCCCATGGCCTTCCTAAGTCCCAAGATCCTTCTCTGTGTTCTCTAGACCAAGGTTAGCAAAAAGGGTTTCTTCATCTAAGTGGACACAGCTTCATGTCCAGGCTCATGGCTAGGTAGTGAGGTAAAGGCTGTATCAGTCTGCATATCAGCCCCTGGCTCCAGTCTCCCAGTTGTCCATGTGCTGAGGTCATTCTGGACAATCATGTTTCCCTTCCTGATGGCCAGTGACTTTCAGTTGAGGGACTTTGGCACAGTCAAGGTTGGGGGCAGCAGTGGAGAGCTTGCATGTTATGATTCTGGGCTGAGATGTGGCTGATTCCCCTGTCAGCAACACCTCTCTGTCTGTGTCTGTCTGTCTGTCTGTCTGTCTCCCTCTTTCCCTCTCCCTTCCCTCTCTCACTCCCCAGGACTTTCGTCTCAGATGTCACTGCAGAGAACATTTCATGGCTTCAGTTACCATGAGACATAACAAAAACAATAATTCCTTAATATCACATATTGCCCAATCTGTATTCAAACTTCCTCAAAAATTTCCCAAAGTGAGAGGCCGGGTGTGGTGGCTTACGCCTATAATCCTAGCACTTGGGAGGCTGAGGTAGGTGGACTGCCTGAGCTTACAGGTTCGAGACCAGCCTGAGTCAGAGTAAGACCTTATTTCTAAAAATAGCTGGGCATTGTGGCTGGTGCCTGTAGTCCCAGCTATTTGGGAGGAGTACAAGGCAAGAGAATCACTTAATCCCAGGAGTTTGAGGTTGCTGTGAGTTGTGAAGCCACAGCCCTCTACCAAGGATGACAAAGTGAGACTCTGTCTTAAAAAAAAATTCCCCAAATTGTCTTTTGCAAAAGGTATGTCAAGCTGGGATAAAGTGAAGAACCTCATATTAGGTTTGGTTGTTACATCTCTTTTTATTCTAGATCAGCTTCCCCTACAACTGATAATCTTTCCCCCCAAAATGATGGGAGAAGTTGATTTGCTGGATGCATGTGTATTAGTTTTTTGTTGCCGCTGTAACAGATTACAAGAAATTCAGTGGCTTCAACATGACACCCATCTATTACCTTATAGTTTTGAAGGTCTGAAGTCCAGAACAGGACTCAATAATAATCATAAGTTAAAGGAGTGTTCCTTTCTGGGGGCTCTAGAGAAGAATCGACCTTCTTGCCTTTTCCAGCTTCTAGAAGCTCATTCCTTGGCTCATGGCCTCAGCCCATCTCCGAACCATGGCCAGTGAGGCTTTCTCACCTTGCACCCCTCTAACACTGACTTTTTTTTTTTTGGCAAAGCAAAAGAGATTTTATTTTGGGTACAAAAATGGACGATTTTTAGTAATATAGATCATTCATGAAGATAAGAAAGTTAGGTCAGGATAAGTCAAAGGCCAAGTTAGATACAAAGTTCCCATCTGTCTTTGAATATGGAACTCTTGCATCTATTACCATGTCTATTCAGTGCCCCCAAGATGCTACTTCTTACAGGGTCCATACTGCATAGGGTTTTTGTGAGGACTGAATGTAGTAAACAGTATGTGTTGGTTGGTACTGCAGGCCCTAGGAATATTTGACTGCTGCTCTTAAACCTAATTTGGGTTCTGGAGGGGTGGGCAAGCTAAGGTAGCTGATAGAACAAGTGGCTAGAAGGGCATCCACAACACAAGGAAGTATCCTCTGTTTTTGGTTTTGCTTTTTTTTTGAGACAGACTCACTCTGTCACTCTCAGTGGAGTGATATGGCATCACAGCTCACAGCCACCTCCAACTCCTGGGCTTAAGCGATTCTCTTGCCTCAGCCTCACAAGTAGCTGGGACTACAGGCGCCTGCCACAAAGACCAGCTATTTTTTGTTGCAGTTGTCATTGCTGTTTTAGCTGGCCAGGGCCTGGTTCAAACCTGCCACCCTCAGCATATGGGGCTGGTGCCCTACCCACTGACCCATAGGCACCGCCCAGTTTCCTCAGTTCTTCATCTACCTTAGCCTCAAGGGCCCAGGAAGAATCTAACTTCTTGTTGACAACCTCCCTCAGGACAATGATATGGATGAGGATCAAAAGGACTACCCTCT
>CAUYPK010049080.1:0-10085 GCA_963574355.1 Loris lydekkerianus | reverse complement strand
AAGATTTTTGTTTTAAATTGATTTCATCAGTTTCTAGATTTTTTTGTCACTTTTCAGTCCATATAGAAAACTACTTTGTTTATTTTTTATATTTTATATTTATATATATTTATTTATTTTTTTTTTTTTTTTTTTTTTTTTTTTGCAGTTTTTTCCCCCACCCCCTGCCGGGGTTGGGCTTGAAACTGCCGCCTCTGGCAGATGGAGCCAGCGCCCTACTCCTTTGAGCCACAGGCACCTCCCCACTATGTTTAGATTCATAAATAAAAATAGTTAAATTATTACTGGATGAAGAGGGTCTTGCCGCCTGCCACTGTCTGCCAACATGCAGAGATGGGGAAAGGTCCACCAAACTTTGTCAGAAGGCCAGGCTTCTGGAGAACAGTGAGAGTCGCCTCTCCAAGACTGTTCTGTTCTATCATTTCCAAAATCACAGTTGTATACCTCAAAGTTCAAAGCAAAGACCATGCCAACCCCTATTCCAAATAATAATCAGCATAACACAGTGACTTATTACAACATTCCAGTTCAAAAGTTAATCACCTAAATCAATTCTCCTAAACTACTCAAGATGAGCATCTTTAAGGTGGGAGCAAAATTTACAACATAAGAAGAATGGGAGACAGGATGTAAAGGTCACTTAGGACCTAACTGGACCAGGCCAGCTGTGTCAGGCTGCCCCTGGCCTGAATGACTCCATGTTATTCTCACTACATGTGCTTTCAACTTTTCCTTTTTTATATCCAAAAAAAAAAAAAAAAAAAGAAAATGAAGTTATGTGAAAACCTACAAAGGCTAACCTACATGACTGGATGTCTCTTGAGATTTTAATTTCATGTCCTTAAATAATATAATCAGTTCTAGATTTTCTTTTTTATTAAATATTAAAACAAAAATTTTAAAAGTTAAATTAATAACAAGAGACTCTCCAAGAATATTTTCAGAGAAAAGACATTACTCAGAAATAAAAACAAAGCAGGAAGAGTCACACTACCGGACCTCAGACTATATTATATATCAATAGTGATCAAAACAGCATGGTACTGGCACAAAAACAGAGAGGTAGATGTATGGAACAGAATAGAGAACCAAGAGATGAACCCAGTTACTTACCATTATTTGATCTTTGACAAGCCAATTAAAAACATTCAGTGGGGAAAAGATTCCTTATTTAACAAATGGTGCTGGGTGAACAGCTGGGAACCTGTAGAAGACTGAAACTGGACCCACACCTTTCACCATTAAATAAGATAGACTCTCACTGGATTAAAGATTTAAACTTAAGACATGAAACTATAAAAATAAGAAACTATAAAAATACTAGAAGAGAGTGCAGGGAAAACTCATTAAGAAATCGGTCTGGGCAAATATTTTATGAGGAGGACCCCCCAGGCAATTGAAGCAGCTTCAAAAATACACTACTGGGACCTGATCAAACTAAAATGCTTCTGCACAGCCAAGAACACAGTAAATAAAGCAAGCAGACAGCTCTCAGAATGGGAGAAGATATTTGCAGGTTATGTCTCCAACAAAGGTTTAATAACCAGAATCCACAGAGAACTCAAACATATAAGCAAGAAAAGAACACGTGATCCCATCCCAGGCTGGGCAAGGAACTTGAAGAGAAACTTCTCTGAAGAAGACAGGCGCACGGCCTACAGACATACGAAAAAACGCTCATCATTCTTAATCATCAGAGAAATGCAAATCAAAACTACTTTGAGATATCATCTAACTCCAGTAAGATTAACCCATATCACAAAATTCCAAGACCAGAGATGTTGGCGTGGATATGGAGAAAAGGGAACACTTCTACACTGCTGGTGGGAATGCAAATTAATACATTCCTTTTGGAAAGATGTTTGGAGAACACTTAGAGATCTAAAAATAGACCTGCTATTCAATCCTATAATTCTTCTACTAGGTATATACCCAGAAGACCAAAAATAACATTATAACAAAGATATTTGTACCAGAATGTTTATTGCAGCCCAATTCATAATTGCTAAGTCATGGAAAAAGCCCAAGTGCCCATCGATCCATGAATGGATTAATAAATTGTGGTATATGTACACCATGGAATATCATGCAGCCTTAAACAAAGATAGAGACTTTACCTCTTTCATGTTTACATGGATGGAGTTGGAATATATTCTTCTTAGTAAAGTATCTCAAGAATGGAAGAAAAAGTATCCAATGTACTCAGCCCTACTATGAACCTAATGTATGGCTTTCATATGAAAGCTATAACCCAGTTATAACCTAAGAATATGGGGAGAGGGATAGGGAGGAGATAAAGGGGGAGGATGGGCGGAGGGAGGGTGATTGGTGGGATTACATCCGTGGTACATCTTACAAGGGTACATGTGAAACTTAGTAAATGTAGAATATAAATGTCTTAACACAATAACTAAGAAAATGCCAGGAAGGGCTATGTTAACCAGTGTGAAGAAATGTGTCAAACGGTCTATAAAACCAGTGTATGGTGCCCCATGATTGCATTAATGTACACAGCTATGATTTAATTAAAAAAATATTTGGGCCAAGTTCTTTCTGCCAGAAAAACATACTCCCTCATCTCCCAGGCCCCCTATCACACAGAGCTCCTAGAAGACTGGATCAAATGGAACAGAGGGAGGTGCCTGAGAACATACCCGGAGAGGAAGTGTCCTGTTCTCCCCGAATTATGTGACCTAAAATCAGGAGCTCACTTTATGCCTCATATGCAAGAAAAAATTTAAGAAGGTCAAGGGTGGAAAGAATGTCCTTGGAAACTCTGCTCAGCCACCTGCCTCTTCAGCATGCATTTGTCCAGCTTCCAGCTATATGTAGCAGAAATGTTTCTATCTTTTCTCAGATATGACTTAATAATCGCTTGAACTGCGCATGTTCCCCAAAAAGCTACAAATAAAACAAAAAATTAGTTAAGGCTAAAAAATCCTGGAAGAAAAATAAACCTATGAGCTTTATTGACAATAAATTAAGCTAAGCCAAGAATCTGATGAGGCTGCCACTAAAAATGAATGCTTTTCAGGTAAAGAAATGCCAAGCCCATTTTACTTGACAGAAGCAGGACTGCTTCTGGAATGCTGTGTTGATTCTGCAGACAATATCGGAGGAAGTCATCAACGAACAGGAGGGGCCTAAGAAGAGAAGGATGATGAGGGGTCTGTAAAACATGTGTTTGGGGAACATTTAAAAAAAGGTAGAGTGGGTGAATAAAGAAGAGTTGGATATAGCAGGGAAGGGGCACATAGGTAACTGAAGGTTCTCTTGAAATATTGGAAGAGCTTCCATGAGAGGGATGTTAAGCTTGCTCTTTTTCTCTGCAGATAGGAGAAGAAATACACAAAGCATGGAGGTGGTTAAAAACACAATTTTGATGTCAGACTATGGATTTAAACCTTGGTTCAGCCATTATTGGATTTAACTGTTTAACTTCTGTGAGCTACAGTTGTGATCTGAAAAGAGGGATATTAAAAATACTTACTTTTACTTAAGTAAAAAGTACTCTTAAGTATTTTTACTTAAAGGAGATAACAAATATAACAGACCCAGAACAATGCCTGGCAAGTGTTAAGATAATACTAGTTAGAATCAATTAATTTAACAAAGATGACTGAAAATGCAATGAGCTTTTTCATTCATAGAGTGAGGTGTTAGCCCAGGCTAGTGACCATCTGCCACAGTTGCTGTAGAGCAGTGATTTCCAAGTTGTGTGCGGTGAAAAATTTTAAAGCTCATTAATTAAATTATTTTTGAAGAAGTTCAAAGCACAATAAATATGTTCTTCTTTTTTCTCTCTCCCTCTTTTTTTCCATCAACATAATTTAAGTGTGCCCTGGAAGTTTAACTATAGGTTCAAGTGTGCCGTAAGATAAAAAGTTTGAAAACACTGCTGTGGAGTATCCCAGCATTGGGTAGAATTAGGCAAACTGTAAGCATCCTCTCAACTCAAAACTTCACTGTTGTTAGCTAGCACTTAACCTTTTCCCAGTGCTCTCTGTACTTTGTTCAGACCGTGGTTGCAGGACTTACCATACTTTCTCACCACTAGTTGTGAACCAGCTCTGCATGGTCTGACTATGCCATCTTTGTTACCCAGGCAACTTGCCCAGACATTCAGTGAACACTTGCTGAATGAAGGAAGACACACGGCTTCAGGCCTGACTTGGGCTCCTGGCTGCTTCTTTGTGTGCGTGACGATTCCTCCAGGAAGGGGCACGGCTAACGTTCAATCCAGGAAGTTTTAGAATTCTTGTGATTGTACCAGAAACATTACTTCCTGGGGATTAATTTTATGGGTGAATAAAGCATTCTGATTACACAATATCAATCAAGTACATTGTGAATTTATGAAGTTTGGGCCAATTTCTATTTCCCACCATGTGAATTCCCCTCCTGGCCACAGACTGCGGCTCTTTCAGTTGATGTCCACCCTCTCTACAATCTGGTTTTCCAGCTGATAAAGTGGTTCAGTCCACATTCATAGAAATCCTTATGTATATCTTCCTTGCAGTCCAGCCATGGTATTGCAGTCCTCCTCGTCTACCAGAAAACTGTGCTTACATAATTACCAGCTCAGATTCTTCCAGTGCCTGAGTTCTTCTCTGAATAAAACTGAAGCATCTTTCAGAACCCCGGACTTATTAATCTTTAATATGCTTGTCCAAGTACTCACCAAACTATTAGTGTTCCTTTGGCTACTCAACTAATACTGAATGAGTAACTAAAAAGTATACTAATGGCATGGCAGCTTTCAAATTTACTTAAATTATAACCATGGAATAGCTTAGGCATTTAGGGAAAGTGGATTATATGTCATTCAATGCAAGATGAAAACTTTATATTCTGAATTAAACCCAAAATTAAAGAACCAAATCTCCCCAAACTACTTAAAACCTGAGAATGTTATATGAAGAAAAGTAGTGAATGAACCGCCAGCCTTGGTGACCAACATCTCCCTGTGATTCTAAACAGTAGGTCTGTTCCAACCCCACCCACACCCTCTGCTTTGGAATGTAGTGTAGGGAAAGTGTGAAAGTAAAGCCAATCTTGCCAAAACCTCTTTTGTTCTTTCACATATTCCACAGATGTGAGACTCAGAGGGCACTCAAATCCCCAACCTTTGGCCTGGCTAAATCTGACTTTTACAAACTTCATAACAATTCCCCTCTGCTTCCAAGAGTATGTGCAGGACTTGAAAGTACAGAACCTACCCAAACTGAAAGAAAGCACATGTTTTCTTTCAGGGCTAATTTCCTCAGTGATAATGTGCTATTTCTTTATGATATTCTTTCTTTCCTTCCTTCCTTCCTTCCTTCCTTCCTTCCTTCCTTCCTTCCTTCCTTCCTTCCTTCCTTCCTTTCTTTCTTAACAGAGTTTCACTATGTTGCCTGGTACAGTGTCATGGCATCACAGCTCATAGCAAACCCAAACTCTTCAACTTAAGCAATTCTGTTGCCTCAGCCTCCCAAGTAGCTGGGACTACAGGCGCCCACCACAACACCTGGCTATTTTTTGGTTGTAGTTGTCATTGTTGTTTGGCAGGCCTGGCTGGGTTCAAACCCACCAACTCCAGTATTTGTGGCTGGCACCCTAGCCACTAAGCTATAGGCACCAAGCCTCTTTATGATATTCTTAAAGCCTGTTTTCATTCTGTTAACTGGGTATGAGGGTTTTGGTGGGGAGAATTATAAATACTTCCCCATATAACTTTCTAATTCTTTTTGTCATTTGTTCTAATACGTTATGTGATTTATGTCCTAACTAGGACATTTTCTACCCCCCACAGTTCACATATCTATATGCAGTCTATTATCTTTAGCTAGTCCTGATCAAAAGGACTTTTATTCACTTTTCTGATAATTATCAAAAGAATGAGTAAGGAAAGTGAGACATAATGTAACCACCTCCTACCTAGTGACTCACTCACTGTTATTATTTATTGCTGTGAGGTACACGGTGACTTGTTTCTAGGTTTAACAGTTTTGTGTCCCTGCTCCTCAGTGCCGTGAATTTAGGGTTGGGTTGATTCACAGTAATTTTTACAAAACTAAAGAGCTCTCTAGATAACATTGTTAAGGGATTAGCTTGTATGCAGAGTTCATCAGCCAGGGCCACTTGGCTAAATCAACTTAACATTTGTAATGAGCCAAGAAAAGGCCTGAAAATTTGTTAAGCCTCACAGAAATTACAGGGGAAGGAACGAAGATAAATGCTACCCACAAAAGTCATGCTCTTCTCAGCAGGACAAGCAGAACCCAGGAATTGCAGGATATCTGGAGACCACTTAAGAAACATCAACCCCTGTGTAAACTGAACAATGTGGTACCGTGTTCTGCTCACATACGCAAGGAGGTTTAAAATGGGAAGGAAAGGAAGGAAAGACCACCTTCAGAGAGGTATGTTCATTATAGTCATCAAAATAATATCAAACTGGCTCCGCACCTGTAGCTTAGCGGCTAGGGTGCCAACCACACACACCAGAGTTGGCAGGTTCGAACCCAGCCTGGGCCTGCCAAACAATGACAACAATGACAACTATAACCAAAAAATAGCTGAGCATTGTGGCAGGTGCCTGTAGTCCCAGCTACTCGGGAGGTTGAGGCAAGAGAATCACTTAAGTCCAAGAGTTGGAGGTTGCTGTGAGCTGTGATGCCACAGCACTCTACCCAGAGAGACAGTGAGACTCTGTCTCAAAATAATAATAATAATAATAATAATAGTGTCAAGAATTTTCATAGCTAGCTGTTCATCTGGCAGTGAATAACTTTGAATGTAGCCAAGCAAACTGTCCAGCATAAAACTGAATTTGTTACAGGACTCATAAATGTCCACGAGTGAAGTAGAAGTCACTCCAGCAGTGGTAAAACCATACTACTAATAAAGATAACTTTCACGTGGCGCCGTCTATCAACGATGTTAAGTCACCAGCCTTTCTCCAAGATGACAGAATTCTTACTGTTCACATGGCCAGAACTCAAAGTGTAGTCTTACATATGGCTCTTGCAGATGGAATAGACTTCTTATAAAAGGTGTTGCTAAAACTCTGTTGAGAGGAAACCATTTTGGCTTGGCGCCTATGGCTTAGCAGCTATGGTGCCAGCCACATACACTGGAGCTGGCAGATTTGAATCCAGCCTGGGCCTGCCAAACAACAATGGCAACTACAGCCAAAAAAATAGCCAGGCATCAGGACGGGTGCCTATAGAACCAGCTACTTGGGAGGCTGAGGCAGAAGAATCACTTAAGCCCAAGAGTTTGAGGTTGCTCTGAGCTGTGATGCCTTGGCACTGTACCAAGGGCTACAAGTGAGACTCTGTCTCAGGCGGAGAGGGAGGGAGGAAACCATTTTGTGATATATACTAGTAATTAGTGCTACTGTGTAAATACTGGTGAGGTAATCCAGCTATTGAAAATGATAACAAATTTTCCTACATATTCCAGAAGGAACTCCAAACATATGAAAGAAGAAAATAGTGCCAACCAATGAGGATCAATCTTTTTCTTCAATTTATTTAGTCTTCTTTAAAAAGGAATAAAAAAGATTGATGCAAAGCCTAGACATCTATTGTATGTACTCAGATGATTACACTGGTTACACTATCAACAAATAATGGTGATAAGCAGGACTGAGAAAGCGAGGTATATTCTGGGAATAAGGCCCTTTAGTAGCATACATTCCCAACAAGACCAACCCTAGATTATTCCTTTGGGGATCCTTGTAAAGCCTGACCATGCCCAAGTAGATCAACAAATACAGGAAACTATAGGGGACATAAATATTTCTCATTCTGTGAAGAGCATTCCCAATTAGGAAATGATTCACTTAAAAATTCTTTTTTGCCCTTAAATGTATCCATTGTTTTGCATTCCAGATCTGCCAATGATGCAATAACTATTATATAACACTTGCAGTTTGTTATATAATTTTTCATACTATCTCATTTAATACCTATGAGATTGGATTTATCTTTCCCAATTAACAGATGAGGACATGAAGACTCAGAGGGGTAAATTATCTTCCCTAATATGACACAGTGGAAACAACCCTAGTGCCCATCAATACATGAGTGGGTTACTAAAATGTGGTTTTTATATACCATGGAGTACTACTCAGCCATGATACAGGGGTCCTCAAACTACAGCCCACAGGCCACGTGAGGCGGTGTGATTGTATTTGTTCCTGTTTTGCTTTTTACTTCAAAATAAGATATGTGCAGTGTGCATAGGAATTTGTTCATAGTTGTTTTTTTTTTTAAACTATAGTCTGGCCGTCCAATGGTCTGAGGGACAGTGAACTAACCCCTTGTTTAAAAAGTTTGAGGACCGTATCTCTTGTAACAACCTGGGTGGAACCACAGACCATTCTTCTAAGTGAAATATTGCAAGAACGGACAAACAAGCACCACATGTACTCAATACTAAATTGGAACTAGTCATTCAACACCCATGTATACATACGGAAGTAATACTCACTGGGAATCAAGTAGATGTAAGGGGAAAGGAGAGGATGGGTAAATTCACACCTAACTGGTACAATGCACACATTCTGGGAGAAGGGCACACTTAAACTTCGACTTAAAATGTGCAAAAGCAAAAAAATAAATAAATAAAAAATAAAATAAAATAAAATGTGCAAAAGCAAGTTGTGTAATAAAAATGTGTGTACTCCAGTGATACTCTGAAATAAAGAAAAAAATAAAAATAAATAAAAATTTTTAAAAGGAACAATTTAAAAGCAAGCACATATTTCAAATCACATCTTGAAAGCAAGAGATACATAAAACGATAACTATGCAACTTGTATTCATTCCCCAAAATAAAACAATTGTTTTTAGCCTTCTTTATATTACCACAATGTCCTTTTACAAAAGGCAGCCACTGCTAAGTCATCATTACCTAATAGGAAAGGCTGTCCTCGGCAGGTCTCTGCCTGAGGACAATTTCCAAAATTTCAAGCAATATTTTACTTCAGTTTGGGGATAGCATATTAGAATAAATCTAAATTTCTGATTCTTATCACTGACATTTTATCTAATAATGTTGGAACTGAGCTCAGCCACAAAATGCCAGCCATCATGGAAGTCCCTTGCTCACCACTTGGAAATTATGTCCCAGACAGAAAAACATTGCACTCAGATTAACAAAGAAGCTTTTGGGGGTATAAGGGAAGGCAAGAATTTTCATAATAATCCTACTATCAAGACTTGACAGTGTGTTCTATCTTGGTGCTGTTGGTAGATCTTTTTTCTAAAAGTAAGCCTTTTCTGACACATTTCTTACCATACGGTTTGCCCTGCAGTCCTCTACCTATGATTTCTTGCCTATGTTTAAACATGGAAGGCTACAAGTGCTTACTGATGCCACCAACATTACCAGACCTTTGTCAGGAAATTCCATAAAAGAGAAGGGCTCAACTAAAACTTAAACTTTACCTAACAAATGCAAACAATGTAACCTAATCACTTGTACCCCATATTAATCTAAAATAAATTTAAAAATAAAATTAAAAATTTAGTTTGAACAAAAAAAAATTCAATATTAAAAAATCTATTCAAATCATCTTTGCAAGCTGATCAAATCCTGGGATGACTGTGTCGTATTTTGAGCTGGCTATCAGTAGAGGACTCCAGTAGAAAAACTAGTAGAGAAATGTGTTAAGTTTTCACAAATAAAGGAACCTGTTCACAAAGGTCTTTTATGGGAAATCACACTGTTATCCAAAAGGCCATTGTTTTCAGCACATTCTGGAGTTTTTCACACAGCTGTATTACCTTCAAACTACATCTGGAAACTTGACATTGATTTTGATATGAAAAGACTGTAAGTAACTGTAAAACATGCCAGGCCCCCCAGTATAGCCCATGAAATACACACTCATTCCATGTGAATCAATCAAAGAGGCATGGTCAAACATATAATATTGACTTGGAAAATCATTTCTTTTTTTTTTTTTTTATTAAATCATAGCTGTGTACATTGATATGATCATGGGGCATCATATACTAGCTTCATAAACCATTTGACACATTTTCATCCCAATATTCAACATAGCCTTCCTGGCATTTTCCCAGTCACCG
>CAUYPK010049077.1:0-22127 GCA_963574355.1 Loris lydekkerianus | reverse complement strand
GGTCTTCAGAAACCATTATTCTTCCCAATATTTATATAGGTGGACACCCATTTTTCCAAATTTGAGCCAAGTTACTGTATATGACTTATTATGATGCTCCTGCCCAATGTCATTGCATTTTACTCTTTAAACTGGAAATTGTGATGCTCCTGCCTCAAATCCCTTCTCCTGCCACCATTTGCCGTCGGCAAGCTGCTCCTGAAGCTGCCTCATTCGCTATCAAGTACCCTGAAAGCCTTGCCAGGATCTCTGACGAAGCTGTAGTGGGAGCTGACTGCCTCAGTGCACAGAGGTTCCTGCCTCCCCTTCTCTACTGCTCAGCATCTTCTACTTGCCCAGCAAGGTCAAGGCTATTTGGGGCGTCAGGTAGGGAAGAGGATTGTCTCCTTTTTCCACCCCCAATTCTGGTCGCCTTAGTAATCCTGCAATTTTTTAAATAACCATCTCCAAATTAGTTCCCTTGATGTGTCCTGTAATATGAGGCACAGGGGCCGTGTGGACATAGAGTTTGGAATGATTTAGAAACAAGTAAATCAACAAGGGCAGGGAGGTGGAGGAGGCCGTGTGCTGCCACCCACAAACCTGGAGAAACTGTCATCTGTTGAAATGCATTCTGATCCAGAGGGCAGGCTGAAAACAGGTCATTTGGTTCTGAACAAAATGAAACTTGAGTTAAAAAAATATTTAAACAAAATAACCCAGACCTGCAACTCAATTTGAAAAACCACCAGTTCTGATTGAAAATGTCGTAGTAAACCACTAATCCCGTATCTGTCTGTCCTTCTAAACGTAAAACCTCAAAATTGTTCCTCAGAATGGAAGGCGCACTTATTTCTCACTTGAAACTAAAAACCAAATCAAACCAAAATCTTCACAAATTCATGGGGGCTTCAAAATTGAGGAAGAAAAATAAAATAGTCCTCGAAAGACTATTTTTAAAAAGAATAAAATGCATGCCCTCTGTCAATATTACAAGGGACGGAGAATAAAGGTGGCAATGACAACATTCTGTGCCATCACTAATCTTCATCATCCGTGTACTACCATTTTCTCTTAGAAACCCAAGTGAGGGTGGACAATTAACAACTCACATTAAATGTATAAAATACAAGTCGATATTTTTTTCAGCAAAGTAGGGCCAACACAGAAATACGCACGTGTGAGCAATGTAAAATTTAATTGGCATGATGTAAGGAGGGAGATTCCGTGAAGATAAGAGCATGCGATATATCAGTCGCAAATCGTCATAATATATTTGACGCGCACTTAGATAAAAAATGGATGATGTTTTCCTGAAATTAAAAGTAGTAAAAACCCACAAATTATTTTCCTCAGTGCATAAGGTTCTGAAGCTCCTACCATCAGCTGACTTGGGTTATCTTTCTTTCCTCCTTCCATTCCTCACTTAATAATTTGCTGACAGCTTTCATCTGTTGTAGGACTGGGATGGGGAAAGCAAAGTCCCATTTTATGGCATGGAGCAAACTGTCCTTCACTTCCAAGCTGGAGATTGTTTATAATGACTTAATAGTTCCAAATTTGATTAGTACATTCAAGTCTTTCAATTATTCAACTCTTTCAATGATTCTTAAATCTTAGACGGAGGCTTTTCATTACTGGGGCTTTAAAGTCAGACCAGATTGCTGATTCCCATGCAGAGACTCACAAATTGGGCAACTTGGGTAAAGTAACATAACTGAGTTGAGTTGTTATACAACATGCAAAGTGCTTGGTATGCAATAAACAGATACATAAGTTGATAAATGCTCAATAAATCAATATAATCTCATTAACAATCAGATGTTGGTTGTGTATTTCTCCATTTTTTTTTTTCAACAGATGGAGAAACTGAAGCTCAGTCAGCAAATCACCCAAGTTGTCATAAAAGAAGAAACAAACTAAACTCTTTGCAACAAATATCCCAATTTTCCTAGGAACAGGAGACATTTTCGGGGCATACATGGCCTAATAATTACTTCTAATGAGCATTCAACTGTTATTAAGCCACTGACAATCTTGGTATAGAAAAATGACAGCAATGTTCACTGTTATCATTAGCACATCTAGTTTTATTCATTGAAAGAGAAAAGATATCCTACCCAGATGCTGTCTTCTTGCTTGTACTGTTTCCAGTTGCGTCCTGTGTCACTGAACATAAGGCTGTAACTTGTCACCCAGTCAGAGCTTCCATATCTTCCCTGTGTGGCCACGGCTGTAATCTCCACTCTGTTGCCCAAGTCCATCTGGAGCCACTGCTGAGCATTGGAGTCTGCTGGAGACCAACCACCACTTCCTGGAACAGGACCAGAGAGAGCTGCAGAATGTCTCATGTAGCTACAATTTTCAACCATAAAGAGAAATAAGAGAAATGCAATAGCACTCAGCTATCACGCCTTTACCCCACAATAGGCCCTACTTTGCTCAGACTCTGCGCCTAATCCTCTGGTACTTTTCATCCTCCACCTCCAGCTCAGCCTTTCTCATGTTTAAGACTCATTTCCAAAGCTATATCTTCCACATTTCTCTCCCTAGTCAGAGGGCTTTCATATTATGAATTTCCTCATGAAATTTAGTGTATTTCTGTTTCTTACACCCTTTGGTTGTAGATATGTACAAATTACTCTTATATGCTGTCTCTCTTATTGATATCTCCTTCCTTCCTCCCTTCCTTCTTTCCTTCCTTCCTTCTTATTCTCCCATTCCCTCCTCTCTTTTCTATCTCCAGGTACATACTATGAGCTTACCATGGGCCAGACACTGTGCTGTGGATACAAAGATGAAAGTATACTGACTATGTCTTTGACAGCTATCATTAAATTGTCCAACAGATGTTGTCATCAGCAGACTGGAGCAGACTGGGTGCTGGTAAAAACAAGTATTGTGATGTAAAAAAAGCCCTCAGGAGGGCACAGAGTACAGATTGCCTCAGGAGGCAACCAGAAAGGCCTTCTAAAGACAGCTATGATAGAGCCAAAGCCTGAAACAAGTGCATGATGTTCCAGGAAACAAAGGGAAAGTTGGTGAAGATCAATCAAGGCCAAGGAAAGAGCAAAAAGCAAATCTCAGAGATAGAGATTCTGAAACATTCTTGGATCCACATGTGGTCCAGTATACCTGACAGGAGCATTCCAACATAATTGTTGCAAGCCTTTTGGCCTCAGAATTTCATTGTAATTCTTGAACTTTTCCAAAGGTCAATATTATCTCTCACTTAGTTGAAAGACATATGGGCTAAGCTTTCTGTCTTCATTCCACATAGGAATAAAAAAGTCAATGTTGACTTCCACTGATCCCAGGTTCACGAATCTTTTGAAGCCTGAGTGGGAGCTATTGCACTCTCTCATGCTTTGGGTGAGGATGGAATGGAAGCATCTTGCTCCAGACAGTATGGTGGGAGTTAATTTAATTTTTTAGTTTAGAGGAGTTAACCAATAAATTACTTTTTCTTTAAACCTATGTCAGTTAAGATCATTTTAGTGATGTTTCTGTCTCCTTGCCTCCCACCTTGGGAGGTTAGACATGTTCTTGGTGACTGGGAGCTTTTCAGGGCTCCAGCTCCCCCTGCAGAGTCTCTCACAGCACAGGACATACAGACAAGGAGACAGAGGACATTAAGGCTGATTGTATTCTGGCCATAAGGCACATCCTACAAAATGGGGTTGATTTTCTTCCAGTAGAGCTAGTCCTTAGTAGCTTTTGTTTGATAATTTTTTTCATCCTTTTCAAGAAGATTCAAAGGCAGGGCAGCAAGGAAAGAGAATGTGCTCAGCACCTTGTGTGGAATGTGTTTTGTATCGTCCAAGAGATGTCTTGGACACAGTGTCAGATACTGCTGATATTGACTAACATTTGTTCTTCCTTATATAGTAACAAAACTATAGTGGGTTTAAGGCTTAATGGCTTCACTATACTATTATAGTGATGGCCATGTGGTCAAGCTATCTCTAGGAAGAATGTGAGTGGGAATAAGATATATCACTTCTAGGCTTGTTGCCCACTTTCTTTCCTCTTCCACCACTGATAGATACAGTTGACAAGGTCCTAGATAAGGAAAGAATCACAGCATGGAAAGATCCTGGATCCCTGCATCATCACATGGAGGAAAGTACCTTCCCTAACCTCCAAGCAGAATGAGAACTAAACACGTGTTGTGTTTAAGTCATGCACACTGGGATCCATTTAATACTACCATTTCACCTGCTTTAACACATACACCATCTCTTGTGAAGTAGATAGAATTTCCCATTATATATTTGAGGAAACTGAGATCCAACAGGTTTAGAACCTTTGGCACCCAGGATTCAAACAGAGTCAAAGTAAATAAACTATTTGAGATTATTTTCTAACATCAACAACAACAAAAATCCAGTGTTTACAGAAATCTAGAACATCAGTAAGGAAGAATGTCACTGGAGATAGGCATGTGAGTAGGGATTCTGAGATACCAGAGCCAGGAGTATATTTTTATCATTTAATCCTTAATCCTTTCTGCCTCTTCTCAGCTTCTCAAAATTGACATGGAAGTTTAAAATATTTTACATCTCCAGAAAACCCAACATTATTCTGAATCTTCTCTTCAGAATAGGCTCATTTCTCTATGAATTCTACTCAATGTCCCCTGCTGCCCAGTTTATAAGGCTATTTTCTTCTTCTACTACATTTTTTTTTTTTTTTTTTTTGAGACAGAGTCTTGCTCAGTTGCCCCAACTAGCACATAGTGGCATTAGCCTAATTCACTATAACCCTGAGCTCCTGTACTCAAGCAATCCTTCTCAGCCTCCCAAGTACCTGGGACTACAGATGCCCACCACCATGCCCAGCTAATTTTTCTATTTTTTGTAGATTTGGGGTCATGCTATGTTGCTCAGGCTGGTGTCAAAGTCCTGGCTGGGCTGAAGAAATCCTCCCATCTCAGCTTCCCAAAGTTCTGGAATTTACAGGCATGAGCTATTGCACCTAACTGCTTTCTTCTTAAGTGAAAAAAAAGTAATCCTCTTGAAAGAGTATGATCTCAACAATATTCAAATACGGTAAAGAATAAATTTATATATTCTGAGTGGTGAGAACATGAGCTTATACTTTTCTGCTTTTTGGCATGTAATGTATTTTCTATCGTCAGCAGGTCTCTTTTAAATAAACTGAGAATCTTACTACTCATATATGATTTATCACACGGAGAATACATACAGCAATGTAAGAGCTGGTGATGTGATAAAAGACTTTTGACTTCTAATTGACCATTGTTATTTTTGAAATGAAAATGCTCAAGGCTTAACCATTTCTCTTTTACCTCCAATAGTACTCTAGCCACGCCATAGAGTTTTTCCTTCATTTGTTCTACCTGGCACATAAGAATTTATGTTGAAGATAGAAGAAAAAAATAAAATAGCCAGGGACTTTGCTTTCGAAAAAATAGAATCACAAGAGACTGACCAAAATCCAAAAGGAACCAAACTAAAGTAAAATTAAAAAAAATGGAGGGAAATTTTGTGATAAAATGATTTCTTTAAATCTGTATGAAGAAATTCATATTTCCCTTTTGCCAACAGTAAAACCAGTAGCTTATTAATCCCCCCAAAATCAAACAAAATGGAATAGCTGCTGTTAACATTCATCAGCACATCAAGTTAAGAATTTTCAGAGGCTAAGAGCTTTAGCCTCTGCTCTTAAAATGGAGGGATACTACCTGGGTGATAATTACCAAGGACTCTCTCCCCGCTGTTGAAGATGTTCCCTGCATTACAGCTAATAGGCGAGATACCCAGGGTTGCCATAGTTGCTATGGCAAACATTTTGTTCCTTCCACCAAACAATAAATGTGTTTTCACAAATGATGAGAGTAGCCTGAAGAAAGTATTTGTAGTTGCTCTAAAGACACACTGTGTCCACACTGGCTTCCTGTTTCTGAATTATTCTCTAAATTGAGGGTGTAACATACACACAAATGTGTGAATTTGGCAAGTTGAAGGTGTTAACTAAGGCAGTGCTGTCTGTAACTGGGGCTGAGGTTATCAATGACTAACCACCACAAAGACTATTAACTCTGCAGTTTGAATTTAAGGGCATTTAGTGGAAATTTAAATTTAAAAGAAAAAAATACCTCACCTTAGGTTTTTATAGTATCTAGAATTGTTTAAGAGTTTTTCAAACACAGGGCTCAAGATGATTTGGAGACAAAATCTTGGTTATTTATAGCACACCCCAAGCCTTACCCTCTATATATTTTATTTGACTTTGGGGGGAAAGGTAGGATGAAGAGATAATGCCAAAAGTCAGAAGACTTTAAAACCCAGTTCTGCTCCTAATGGTAGATTAGCGGAAATATTCTCAGATGGGTTCAATTATTCAACCATAATTGATGAGCACCTTTTCTGAGATCACATAACTAGTATGAATAAATGGTAACATAAGGTATCCAAACCCAGGAAAGCTTGTATTCCACACCCAAGGTATCCACTCTGCTAGAAATGTCCTCTCAACAGTACAGACCAATCTCTCTCATCCTCATCCTCCCCTTTTCTCATGATAACAATTTTCACTAGAAACAAAATTCACCCTTACATTGTTTTCAGTATCTCATTATATTCTCCTGGTCATCAGCAACAGTATTTTTAATTTTCATCTGCTAAAGAACAAAGTAGACTCAATGGGTCAACTAACTAATCCAGGTTATAAAGCTCAAGACTGCTCTCCAACTCAGTTCTAGGCCCTGCCTGAGGTTTTCACAGGAACCAAAGCCTTAAGAAAGCAGGGAAAGGCTCCTGCAGGGAACTCTAAGCAAGATTTTCAGTGAGATAGGAAACCCAGCTCTCCTGCCTTCTGGTGACCCTTGCACAGTCCTCAATGCTATGATGCTTAGAGCTAACCTTCAATTCCAAACTTCTCACCAAGGTAGGCGCTAAGCATGAAACAGAATAACTGGTAGAAAATGCAGAAATTTCTTAGTTTCTACACTTACTCCACTTCTAACTCAGAAAAGGAAATGAGAATTGCTCCATGTCACACAGGAAATGGGCACAAAACGGATTATTTACAGGTCTCTCTGCTAAAAATAGTTCAAACCTATTACTCAAGAAAAGAGAGAGTCCATTTAGGACAAGGCTAGCTGCAGGTAAAACAGTCCACACAAACACACACACACACACACACACTTTTCACATCTGATCTATTTTAAGCACCTATCCTGGCCATTAAACAAAACAAAACAAAACAAACAAACAAAACTAAAACAAATCCTATAGGAAACAAGTTTCCCAGGTATATACTTCTCCCCTTCTCACAGAAAGCACTGTATAAAACTTCTAGCACATTCTTGCAAATGACTGGGAAGCTAACCAGAATTACTTGCTATGTCTTTATTTATTAATTATTTTTCTAGCCAAGGCTGGGTTTGAACCTGCCACCTCCAGCATATGGGGCCGGTACCCTACTCCTTTGAGCCACAGGCACCACCTTACTTACTATATCTTTAATCATTAAATAGTTTGTACCTCTCTAAGCAAGGGTTCAAATTTTTCTGGGGCAAAGCTACATAGTAATGGTAACGAGTAAAGCAGAGAGGCTCTCCCATAAATATTTACCATTATACAGTATATGTAAAGGTAATTACAGTGTTCACAAACATGCTTGCTGTGCTCAAGAAGCCTTCCTGCTCTTCCCCTTACAGCACTGTCATCCATGTCACAGGACCTGGGTCTGGGCAAGGAGAGCACACTGAGTGCCAACCTTCTATTACCAGATAGGCCCAGCAGGGTGCGGGTGCTGCAGTCTTGCCCCAGCGAGGGCTTCCACACTTTATCCATGTATTAATTCAGAGACTAAGGAGCTTCCCAAAGGAAAAGAAAGTTGGAAATTGATCAACACCCTATGGTATTCATAAAAGAAAAGAAGTCCTGTAAGAAAACCGGAGTAGCCTTCCTTGATTTCAGTTTGCGTAAAAGAACAAAAGGGCTTAGAGGAGGAGATTCAAGTAAGGGAGGGACAGGCTTGGACCGAAATCAGACCCAGTGATCACCATGAGAGGTACCTCAAGAGTATTATCTGGGGGAAAGCTTCTGTGTATGACCTAGTTTGAGTTCCCCCAGAAGACAGTTATGAGACAGGATTTGAGTGCAACTAGATCATTTGGGAAGTGAGGAAGATGGATTAGAGAACAAATGAAAGTCAATCAATCTCTGGTTCAAAATCAAGCCAGCATTCCTGCAAGCGAGTTTCATGACACTAATGGAGGTTGTGTCTTACAGTTCTCTCATTCAAATGAGAAGAGGCTGGAGTTTTTACATATCATCATCAGGTATTCTCTGAGAGACTCTAGAGTCCAAGGTGGTCTCTAAAGCACAGAGAGAAAGACCTTGGGTAGATGGGAAGATGTAGCTATTAGAATTATGAGTGGTTCTGTTAGGGATGTTTTGGGGTCTCCATAGAGACTTCTGTTTTTATTTCCAATTAATATGGGGTACATACATTTAGAATACATTGTTTTCATTTGTAAGGTAATGTCTAATTTGTAGCTATGTCCTTAACCCAGAAAGTGTGCCATGCACTCGAACATGGTTCCCTCTGGGAAGGATCCTGACAACCCCCCACCCCAACCCCAAACCTCTCTCCTTGGATGTAATTGCATTTTTCTCTCAAGTGAGCCTCCTTCCACTTACAAAAATTAATTCACCATGGATAAAAGATTTAAACACAAGACATGAAACTGTAAAATCTCTGTAAGTATGGGAAATATTCTAAATGAGATCAGCCTTGGGAAAGAATTTAAAAATAAGACTCCAAACAATTGTAGCAACAATAAAAATAAATAAATGGGACGTGATCAAGTTAAAAAGTTTCTGCACAGCTAAGGGCATGACGAATAACACAAAGAGACAACATTCAGAATGAGAGAAGATACTTGCCTGCTACAAACTTGACCAAGGACTAATAACCACAATCTATGAAGAACTCAAGCAAATCAACAAAAAAAGAGCAAACAACCCCATTAAAGCTGGGGAAGAAACATGACTAGAATCTTTTCTTGTGAGGACAGATGAATGGCCAACAAACTCATGAAAAAAATGCTCATGATTAGAGAAATGCAAATCAAAACCACTTTGACATATCACCTAACTTCATCTAGAGTTCTTTAGCAGATGGGCTCATTCTCCAGCTGCAGGTGTAGGCTGACAACTAGAGCTGTCTTCCTCTTATCCTTAGCCAAAAAGAAGTCTTCTTGGCTGGGAAGCTACCACTTCCCCTCCCCATCTCAGCCAGTGCCAGACTGACACAATATTCAAACTGTCAGTCCCATTGTCCCAGGAATGACCATCCTTATGGTTAGTCTGAGGTTCAGAAGTTCTTCTTAGCATCCAAAGTAAGCTAGACTTCAGCAAAGATGACAGTGTTGCTAACTTCTCAACACTCCTTGCATTAATCTGCTTCTGTTTCTTATGCTCTCCAGAGAGTACTGCCCCACGTATCACTTCCACAAGAAGTCCATCTCAGCTCATCTTCTAACAAGCTTGTTTCTTGCTGAATTGGTGCCATCTAAGGGATATAGGCAGTGGCAGCCTCTGAGACGTTGTGTATACCTGGTGTCACACCTGTGTGCCAATCGTGAGAAAGCTGTGTTTTTATTCTCAGGGATGCTTGTTACTCAAACAGTTTTGCTGTTCTTTCCTTTAATGAGGATATCCCATTTTAAGAGTAGAGCAATCAAGTCCCTGATGATTCAGAAAAGGATCCCTGCCTTCCCATGTCACAGTTCAGAATTTGTACAGGAAGTGAGCTAGATCAGCAGGAGGGCAACTGGGGCTTGGGAGACTTGGCATTCAGTCCGAATAAGGATATCTTACCTTTGTGAACGCTATAGACCAGGACTGCTTCATGTATTTATAAAACACTCAAGCATTTTTAGAAACTTAAGTGGGATGATCATGTCTGTAAAACTTGTAGAGGTTATAACTAATTGTTCAATATGGCAACAGATATTTACATTTAAAGTTAATTCAACTTAAAAATAAATTAAAAATGTATTTCTTTAGTCACCGCAGACACTGTTCCCAATACTCGAAAGCCATGTGTTTCTGGTGGCTACCTTCTTGGACATTTCCATCCTTGCTTAATTTTCCGTTGGTCAGCTTTGATTTAGAATTTCTCTGATAAAATGGGTAGACGCCCAGTTCTATTTTAATTTGGCAAATCAATACCGTCTAAACCTACCCATCTGCTGCTCAAGTCTAGAGGATTGTTAGTGGATTTTAATGGATTATTTATACCTCATTGAATGAATATATAATTATTGAGTTCTATCTGTGCACAAAGCAGTGTAGAAAATTCAGCTGCGAGCTAAGCTAGTCTTTATGTTTTTAGAAATATAGAGAAGAAATTACTTTCTCAATATCTTCAAAGGAAAAATAGAGAAGTGGAATCGGAAGTTATTTGAAACCATATGTGTCAAATTATTGACACTACCATTTAAAAACTCTTTTCTCATGAGCAGAATACTTTTTAAGAAGTTGAGCAGACCACATTTAATTTGTTTTCTTGGAGCAATTTTGTTTAAAAGGTAGTGCCTTATCTAAGTCTGGTGTTTGAGTAAAAGGGGTCACTACCCACCTGTGTGACTTTGGACAAGTAATTTCCCTGCTTCCATAAAAATAGTATGGTTAGTGTCTACCTTATCAAGAATTGAATAAGATAACATATGTCAGCTCATACACGTTATGACGGTGGACACTAAATGATTAGACAGAAAGAGAATGAATTATTTATAGACATGGTTGATTGTTCTTACCCTGTATCAGAGGATTAACCTGAAGTCAGCCACTGGTCCATCCACCTTAATGGTGATTGCAGTTGGGAGTGGTTGTATGAACCAATTATGGCTAACTGATGTGAATGATTTCCAGCTAGGACAGTGGGAGAAGGATGGTCCTGGGCTTTGGGTCCTGAAAGAGTTTCAGTGCTCTAAGAAGTAAAGCTTGAACTTCAATGAGGATGAAAATCATTTGGGGAACTTGGAAGAACACTGATTTCTAGGCTGTCCTGACAGTGTTTCTGATTTAGTAGATGGGTGTGAGTGCAGAGAGCCTGCATTTCTAGCGAGTTCCTAAACATTCATTGTGCTACTATTCTGGAGATGGCACTTTGATGCCCATGGAAGGCTGTGCTCTCCGTACTTCCTAGCACATGTGGTGTGTGGCTGAGATCTGGGCAGGCTTATTAGAACCAAGATGATGCTGATACTGAAAGTGGCTTTGTCAAACCGACTCTACTATCCCTGGACCTTACTCTCATTAAGAACTTCCTTGCATAGCAATAAATTTTATTTTCAATATTTTTTTAAATGTAAAAATAAAACCACCAAAGATATGGGGAAAAAATACCAGAAAACAAATGTTTAGCTTAATAAATTATTAGGGGGTCAATACCCTTGTAACCATCCTGTTTCAGAAACAGAAGTGTGGATGTCTCTCAAGCTTTATGTACCTGATCTTAATATTTTTATCTAGTATTTATATCAAGCAATAAATATGATCAAATATTTTTCAAGCAAAGTCAGTCGGATTTTATGTTGTTTCTACACATTAGCAAGCTGATAAAGATACCTCGGAATACTATCTGATTGCTGTGGATTGCTGTGGATGTTTGAGATTCTACACAACTTGGCAAAACAAATTATAAGGTTTCTTCGATGAAATCTGGATTTTTTTTTTTTTTTTTTTTGAGACAAAGTCTTACTCTGTAACCCTGGGTAGGGTTCCTGGTGTCATCATAGCTCACAGCAAGCTTCAATTCTTGGGCTTGAACAATCCTCTTGCCTCAGCCTCTCAAGTAGGTGGGACTACAGGCACTCATAACAATTTAAGTAATCCACTTGCCTGAGCCTCCCAGAGTGCTAGGATTACAGGTGTGAGCCACTGTGCCCAGCCAAATCTGGATTTTCTTAGCAAGCATGTCCATTGATTAAAATATTAAAGTTCAGACAGCCTCAACTAATTGTATTGAGGAATATAAGTGAGATAAGTGAAGTATGGGATGCTCAGAAGGGGAAGGGAGGAAGAGACTACCGTAAGCGGAGGAGATCTCAAACCAAAGTCACGGAGAAGGATGCATGAAAGCATTTTGTCACTTCCCCTTGTCCTAGTATTTGGAGTTTTTTTGTGTGTGTGTGTTATCATTTTCCCTCTGTCTGCTGGATGCAGTAATCCTTAGAATCTTTTCTCAGACATTTTCATGATGTCCAAGTGAAACACATCTTCTAGAGAAGTAAACATTCCACTGCCTAACTGCCCCAGGTTAGACAAAGCAAGAACATTCACCATCAAATCTTTTGTTCCAGTGTGTCTTACATCTTCCTACATGTGACACACAGAGAAGACAGCAGTAAACTGTCAATCACGAGACAAATACAAGTTTTAATTCCATTGTAATACTTTTTAGTCAAAATGTTTTAAGTTAAATTCAATGAACAGATGAACTGAAGAAGCTCTTGTCTCTTTGCTAAGTTTTAGACACATCAGATTAGTGAGTTACTGCATTTTAAGAAGTGCTACTTAGAAATAATCTCAACTCGGTTCATTGAAGGAAGTGACTAATCATCAGGAAAAAAAAGTAAATTGTGCACCAAGTACATGAGTTTCTCTTCCTTTGTTGGCACTTTCACTGGGCCACATAGTGATGTTTAAATCTTTAAGGTATCATAGTATTAGCAAGCAAAAATATTTCTGCAAGGCATTTCTTTCTTCCCTTCATCTTTGTTTTATTTCGCAATTAGCCTGACTGAATAGAGAGCCATCACACTGGATTTGTCTCCATTTGAGACAGGCTCCCAAGACTCCTATTAAATAGCAGAAGATTTTTATCCTGTGTCTCTCAATGATCCATAGCTGTCCTAGTAAGAGAAGAAGCCTAGGGCATTGTTTAAATATCTAGGTCAAGGTTAGTTTTCCCCACAGGTATATGAGGCCACAGTGTGATTTTGAGGGCACAGATTTATGGGACTCTCTTTCCCCCTTGAAGTCTGAAAATCCAGTCTTTGTGGTTGAAATACTAAGAATCCTAGTTGAAATGTCAAAATTGCCTGAAAGGGTTGTCTGTTATGTCAACAGTGACTTTATTTAGATTAAAATCTCAGATCAACTTGAATAAAAATAATGTGGGATAAAAAGGCTTAGATTCCAATCCAAGTCCTATCAGAATTAGCTGTGTGTTTTGGGGCCAGTGGGTTAACCTCTCTGAGTCTGTTTCCTCATCTTTAAATATGAGAATATCACAAAGCATCTTGAGAACTAGATGTAAAGACACCAATGTAGAGCTGACATTACATGGTTCCTCATTCATAATCACGTGTCTGACTTTGATCTCCTTCCATCCTCCCTCCTGCTGAGATCTAGAGTTAATAAATCACAAAAGTGGGAATTGAAGGGACAGAAGGTACAGAGATGCTCTGGAACAGTGCATTTCAAATTTGAATGTGCAAGTGCAGCAGGTGGCAAAGCCTGGTTTCTGATGCAGTTGTCCTGGGGAGAAGCCAAGATGTTGCATTTCTAACAAGGTCCTGGGGGATGTCCATGTTTCCACCCACCAGATACAGTTTGCTCCTCCTCGTCAGGGAGAGTACGAGGCAACAAGGGGACACATGGACCTTGATACCTACCATGCCTGGGGCGACTGGACAGCACAACGAGAGAAACGGTGCTGCAAAGAAGAAAGGGTCACTTCAAGAGGATAAAAGGGAATCCAGGGACCAGTTTCTGCCTGTCTCGCTGTCTTTAAACAGGTTACTTTATACTCATACCATGCCTGGCTCAGTCAGTCCAGATGGGAGACTGGTGCTGTTTCTCGTGAGCAGTCATCCTAGTGTTGCCTGTGAAACTGAATCCCTGAATTCTCACCTGCCTGTCTGGAATAAATCCCCAGGCAGCCAATATGCTAATTTGCAGATGAACCCTGATTCCTGTATCATCTTCAGCCCTCATCTCCTCTTGAAGGACCTGATAACACTATATTAAAAACCAACTTTCAAAGTCCTTCGGGGGTCCTTAATGTGTCTTAACCTGTGCTGCCCAGCAGGGTGGGTGTGGAGAGAGTGTGTATGAAATCTGTGCCAGAGAGGCGAGGCAGGGATTTTAAGCCCTCTCATCCTTCCATCCACAAGCCCAGGAAAATGCCTTGACATCAGAAATCAAATTCTCCATGGCAACAAAATTGTCATGCTGGAAACATACAATCTCAACTTACACAGGCAAGCTTCTCAAAAAATATATATATTGAATAAGGAAGATGGACTAAAATTTCAAGGAGTAAATGGTAAAGTTAATTGTTTGTAAACTGTATTGAGGGAGGAAGGATAAGAAAGAAAAATACAAACCTCTCCTCTCCTGGGGCCAAAGACATCTATTCCTATTTCTGTTTTAATCACATGAAGCACCTTAAATCCTTCCCTTCATTTTCAAGAAGACCTAACCCACAAGCGGGTGGCTTCATGCTGGGCCCCCAGCCCCTGCATTGCCTGCTGACTCTAAGTGCTTATCCCAAGCCCAGCAGACTGTAATGCTCAGATCAAAAGCTTTTCTGCCACAAAACAAATCACGTTTGACAAAGACTGATCCTTCCTAAGCCTCAATTATATAGACTGACTCAGCAACCTAAGTTAATGGTGATCTGACCTCCGGCTTAATGTATTTTGTCTTTTTTTTTTTTTTTTTTTAAATAATTAGTTCTCTTCCTTGTTTTTCATCTTCTCTGTGTGTGATGAGACGGAGGCTGAATGGTGTGCAAAAGCAAGAGAACAAAAATTCCATTTGGCAAATCCCGTCCATAGACGAGATTAGTGTTGAGACTATTACTGTTGAGCTTTCACCATTAATCCCCTCCTTGTGGGCTGGATTGCCCAAATCTTGATGGGCACAGCAGACCTATAGGTCAACAGCTGTTTTTAAGGGTATGCTTTTCCTTAGAAAGATTAGTTTGTCATTGATGGAACTCATTAAACTTGCTTTACTCAGGGTTGGAGGCAGCTCATCAGGCATCATTTCCCCAGCACTTTCTTCCTAGAGTCAGTCTTTCAACTTTTGAACTGATCCCTGCCTCTGCTGTGCCAATCTGACCACCTGTGCACCCTTACTTCCTCAGTATAGGTCAGATAAATGTCTACTTCAGTTTCCACTACACCCTGGGGTGAAGTGTTCCTTAATCTTCCATGTTCAATTGAAAGAAAGATATATAAACTTCCTTCATTAATAAGCAACTCAATGATGCCAAAGGTTTACATAATTCCCATAGGATTCCACCATTTTAAAAGGTACCAAAGGACTTGCAGGAAAATTCTTCAGTGTGAAATAAGTCAGCTGGGAAAAGCCTCTAGGCTACCAATGAACACCCTTCATTCTATGGAGGGGACTTGAGGCTATGGAAATTGAGGATTTTACAATTTAGATTTTATCTTGGGCAAGTAAGATACTAGGAAGCTCCTTGGTAAGCATGTAGAAGCCTGAAGGGTTTTGAGTACAAGGAATTCATTCATTATTGTGATAAATGAATGAATGTGTGGAGAAAAAACTGACATTTGTTATCTTTGAAACTCATGTTGAAACTCAATCCCCAATGTGGCAGTATTAAGAGGTGACTGGGTCATAATTCATGAATACATTAATTTATTTGTGGATTAATTAATTAATAGGCTAGCATGGGAATACGACTGGAGGCTTGATAAGAAGAGGAAGCGAGGCCTGAGCTGGCACTTCAGCATGCTCAGTCCTCTGGCCATGTCATGCCCCAGCTGCCTTGGGACAGTGCAGAGGCCCCAGAAGCCATAAGATCCTTAATCAGAGGTGAACTCTTGACCTTGGACTTTACCAGAGGTGAAGCCATAAGATCCTTAATCAGAGGTGAACCCTTGACCTTGGACTTCTTAGCCTCCATTACTGTAAGAAATTTTTTTTCCTTATAATTTACTCAGTTTCAGGTTTACAAGCAACAAAACACAGACTGAGCAGCACAAACTACAAAATCAAAAATAAATAACTGAGACTAAATTGAACTAAAACCTTTCATACAGTAAATGAAGCATTCAAGAAAATAAAAAAGGCAACCTGTGGTGTGGGAGAAAATATTTGCAAACTATATATCTTATAAGGTTTTAATACCCAAAATATTGAAGAACCATATACAATGCAACAGTGAAAAATGAAACCAAATGGACAAAAGAATAGACAATTTTTGCAAAGGACCAATACAAATGGCCAAAAGGCACATAAAAAGCTGCTCGACATCACTCGTCATCAGGAAAATAGAAACCAAACCTACATAGGCTCATAGGCTCGCCTATTGAGATGGTATGATCAAAAAGAAAGGAAATAATTTTCTTTTGGGTGAGGATGTGCAGAAAAGACAATTCTTTTATTATTATTATTTCATGTAAATTGAGGGTACAGAAAAGATAACTCTTGCATGCTATGGGTAGGAATATAAATTAGTACAGCCATTATGAAAAAGAGCATAGAGGTTCTTCAAACAATTAAAAATCAAAGTACCATAAGATCCAGCCATCCTACCATTGAGTCTTTATCTAAAGGAAAATAATTCAGTATCCAAGAGAAATAGCTGTGTTCTCTGGTTTATTGAAGATTATTTGCAATAGCCAAAACATTGAAACAACCTAAGTGTCAGTTGATGGATGAACAGGATCTTAAAAAATTGTGTCATATAGAAAATGAAATATAAAAGGAAATTCTGCCATTTTTAACAACATAGATAAACCTGGTGGGCATTATGTTAAGTGAAATAAGCCACACCCAGAAAGACAAAAATTTGCATACTCTAAAGTATAGGTAGACTTTTTAAAAGTTGAACTTAAAGAAGCAGAGAGCAGAATAGTGTTTTCCAGGCACTAAGGGCTGAGGCAAATAGAGAAATGCTGGTCAAAGTGTACAAACTTGAATTTATGAGATAGATAAATTCTGAGGGATCTAATGGTACAGCATGGTGTCTATAGTTAATAATACTCCACTGTATACTTGACATTTGCTAAAGTATATGTTTTATTTGTTCTCACCAGAAAACAAAGAAAAAGATGATTATGTGAGGTGATGGGTGTGCTAACTGATTTGATTGCTGTAACCCTTTCCCAGTGCACATGTAACAAATCATCATGCAGTACCCTTTAAATATATGCAATTCTATTTATCAGTTACACCTCAATAACACTGGCACAGAGGAATAAATGAAGTGATGAAAATGAACCACAGCTTTTCCTCTGTAAAATAAATGGAGTTATTTTGAATCTCTGGGCAGGACAGTGCCATGGTTCTGTGGCCAGCAGGACGGCCTCAGGAGTTAGACCTCCTAGCGGAAGCCCTGTTTGACCAAAGCGTTTGTCACTTACAAAACAGAGGTCCCAATTATATCTATATAGAAGGTTATTCTGCCCATTGAAATGATGTGGCTGAAGAACCTGGAGCCCATCCAGAGCTCCATGGAAATGCTCGGTGCCTTGGTCTCGTGGATTTTAGCTGCGGGCTGATGGCCACCCAGTCTCCCTGTTCAGGTGGGGTCTTCATGACATCTCCACGTGTGTCTGAGAGCATTCTAGATTTCCATCCACATTTTAACAGTTTGTTCTTTTGGGTACATTTGTTGTCTTCCCTTTTATAAAATACCATGTATAAAGGAATGTTTTAAAGAAAGATATGTAGAAAAGGTGTGATCATTGAGACAGGGTTATTATTATGCTGCTGGGCCATTTCAGAGGACAGGCAGGACAGAAGGCTGTTTTCTGAAGAGGGAAAATAAATTATTGCTTTATACTGATTTTCCAACATGAATAAAAATTGTATGTTTTCTCCTTAACTTTGTAAAGTTTATGTCTATTCACTCATATGACACAAATGCGTGGGAAATGGCTCGGGGAATGCTCTCTGTAAAGCTCCTGCTTTGGTTCAGTGATCTACCCTGCAATCAAAGAGATACCCAGGTTATGCGAGTCTGCTCATGGTCTGCACAGAGTGCAGCAAGGCAGGCATTGTTGGCCAACTTTGCAGATTAAAACCTTGAAGGTTGGAAGTGACTTACAGACACTCATGAAATGTATAAATAATAACAGTTATTTGAACTGGATAATACATTTCTAAGCCTATTTCCTTTCTATTACACCCCTCCTCAACTTGTACTAGTGAATCAAGTTGCGAACATGGTAATTAATAAGCATGAACTTTGAATTCATATGATTTAAGTTTGAATCCAGGCATTTCCACTCCTCACCTTTGTGGTCTTGGAAAAAGTACTTAATGTCCCGAGCTGTGGGATCCCTACCTGAAGGTCAAAGGGAATAGTGCTCAAGAATAATTAATATGAACTCTAATAAGAAAATAGATCTTTTAGAATTGCATGTACACTTTTTCTTAAACTAGAAAAAATGTTTAAAATATTTACTGGATATTCACAATATTTTCAGATATCTAAAATGTCTTAAAAATTGAAATAATTCATATCTTTCTTTCTCGGTATCTATCAATATATTATAAAAGTCAATATTCAAATGTGACTAAAAATGCGTCTAGAGAGCAACATCATATTCATTAAAGACATTTTACATTAGAGACTAGTCAAGAGTATTTACTTCTATCGCAAGTTGTAAAGGTGCACGCGAGACACTTAATCAGTTATCCCTAGCTGGTAGAATAATAGATTATTTGTACTTTTTTACTTATAGTCTATAGTATTTTATATATCTTTACAAATCAGCTATGTTAAATTTATTGTAGAATAAAGTTATTAATGGAAAATTTTAATAAACTTTCTTCTTATTATGAACACATTCTCATGATAATATGTTTGGTAACCATGTCAAATACATAAGATGTTAAAGTAAAGCAAATGCTTTCACAAAATGTATTTTTTCATAAAGGCCTATTTATGATAATCAAAAAAAGAATGCAGAGGGTTTGGGAATTGTGAATGAGAATACTTGAAATATCCACTCTGCAAAGGCTAGGATGGTGCCCTGATGTGTGACTCCCCCCTTCTCAAATCTCCCTGTCAACACTGCTTTGCCCATGACCCCAGCATACGAATTGTGCACTTCCTTCCATCCACCACTGCATGGTCATTTAGAGCTTGACTTTACCGTACTTACCAACTCTCCAGTTGAGCTGAGCTGGGCTGGGAGTGCCTGTGAGGTCTGAGGAACTGGAAAAAGCCACTGGAGACAGCAGGGATGCTAGTGGGTCATCACAGTTGTCTAAAATGATGGGAGGAGGGGTGGGAGGGAGAGAAAAAGACCAGATTTGGTTAGCAAAAAATACTCCGTGAATAGAAAACTCATGAGGTTAATTGCTGTTTATTTACTAACCACTTGCTCTGAACAAAGTTAAGTCCTATGCCTCTCCACAGGTTGTTGTGTCTACTGACGACAACCTGGAAGTACAGGTTTAACTCTCTTTCACAGAAGGGAAAACAAAGTTCATAGATGTCAAGTAGGTTGTCCAAGGTCACTAGACTAGGAAACAGTGTAACCAGGATTCTCACCCAGGTTTGTTTGACTCAGAAGCCCAACTACCCATCCATTTCCTTCATCAACCACCTGAGCAGACCTTAAATCACTACTGTGGAGCTGGTTGTCCAAGCAGGAAGATGATGAAGGGGAAAGATGCTGTTTGCCTATGCTCCCATTGGCAGCCCTGAGCACTCCTGTAATCATCGTATTTGGAGGAACAGGATGATTTAGAACGTCTTACTTCCAGTTGGATAAAAGCCTTTAGAAAACAAGTTCCTTATTTTAGTAGCTTATTTCAATTCCACAAACCAGTAGAGAATGATCCCACGTTTTATACAATCTTGAATTTGCTATTCACTTCGACGACCGCCCTTCCAGCCTTCCCTAAATGTGGTAAGCCTGCTTCCTAAGGTTTCTTTAATGATGATGCCCAAATGCGGGGCAGCATGGGACCACAGCTTGTCTTGAAACCATAGACAGAACCCTCCTGGTTAACACTGATGGCCTGATCATCCACTCTTCACAGGGCTGTCCCTTGAAATGCGTGTTGAAACTTAATTGTCATTGTAACACCCTTAAGAAGTGGGGCTTTTAAGAGATAATGAGCCCATGAGGGCTTCACCCTCACTGAGTTAGGATTAAACTCTTAATAAAAACAGATTTCAGGAGTATTCTCTGTCTCTCTGTCTCTCCCATTTTCCCTCTCCCTCTTGCTTTTGGCCACGACATGACACAAGAAGACCGTCACCAGATGCCAGAACCTTGATACTAGAATCACAAGCCTTTAGAACTGTGAACCAATATATTTTGTCCCTAAGAAATTACACAATCTCATATATTCTGTTACAGAAGCACAAAATAAACTAAGACAATTCATTGTCTGAATTTCTGTAAAAAGTACCCAATGTACTCAGTACTACTGTGAAACCAATTTATAATCACTCACACTTGCATATGAAAAATGAAATGCAACTTTAGCTTAGGATGAAGGAGGGAAGGGGAGAGAGAGGGTTGGGGAGGGAGTGGAAGGGGATAATAAGGGGACCACAACTATGGAGCACATTGCAAGTACAAGTTGGTTCTATCATGTGTAGAACACAAATGTCCTAATGCTATAACGGGGTAAATGAGATGAAAGCTATGTTGGGTGGTGTATGTGGCTGAAGGTGTAGGGCTCCAGCCCCATATACTGGAGGTGGAGGGTTCAAACCCAGCCCCAGCAAAAAAAATGAAAAAAAAATAAAATAAAAAAGAAAGCTATGTTGATTAGATGATGTAAGCACTCCTATTTGTACAAATAATCAACACACTGAAAGTGGCATAAATGTATTTATGATTTATGTACAAACAACTTAATAAAAAAAAATAATTTTCTGTAAAAATTCACTTATCTTATTCTATCTTTCACTAGGTGGCACACTCTTTGTGGGACCCAGGCGGAGAACCTGGTACATAGTAGACCCTCAAAAAAGGTTTGTTGAAAGAATGGGATGGTGAGTGAATGAATAAAGGAAGGAATGAAGGAAAGAAGAAAGGACTAATCCATCAATTAGTCAACATAATTGTGTATAATCATTCCTATTTTTCCTTTTGTGCACATGTAATCCTGTAGGACATTGAAAAATGACTTCATGAAATGCAGACATACCTCATTTAAAACAAATTTAGAATATGTCATTTGGTTTGAAAGTAAATCTCGTGGTGATAAAGACTCTCAGGAAGAATTGATTTAACATTTTTTAAGAAGAACATTCACATAGGATTATGTTTGTTTATTCAGCAAATGCTTAGAGAGTGGTATTTCAGCTAATTGCAGGAAAATTAATCAGAAACATAAGGATTAAATTCTTGTTTGTTAAGTATGTTCAAAAAATCAACTGGCAAAGTGTAGTTTGAGTTTTTCCCAAACACAAATGTTGAAAAATATTTTGAGGTATTTGACAAATACAAAACAGAGCCAGAACCAGTGGAGAGGAATAACATAAAAATCTCAGCAATGATGCCTCAGATGTTATGGTCATTCTGCCAGCAGAAAGCAGAGCTCGGTGTCATGTTAATCCTGGCAGGGGAGGCAGGGAGAGGAGGTGTGGACACACTGCAAAGCACTTGTTTGAAGACACACATTTGTTCTGCTATTTATAAATCAGGAAACAATTTGAACATAATGCACATCTTACATTTGCTTATGCCTGTTTGGTCATCAAGGAACAGGAATGAACGCAGGCAAATGAGCCCCACACACAGTGTCCGTGCACACACACACACAGTGTCCATGCACACACACAGAGCATCTGTGCATACACAATGTATGTGTACACACACACACACAGTGTCCATGCACACACACACAGCATCTGTGCATACACAATGTACGTGCACACACACACACACACACACACACAGTGTCCGTGCACACACACACACAGTGGCCATGCACACACACACACACACACACACACAGTGTCCATGCACACACACAGCATCTGTGCATACACAATGTATGTGCGCACACACACACACACACAGTATCCGTGCACACACGCACAGTGTCCATGCACACACATAGAGCATCTGTGCATACACAATGTACGTGCACACACACACACACACACACAGTGCCCATGCACACACACACAGCATCTGTGCA
>CAUYPK010049075.1:0-10609 GCA_963574355.1 Loris lydekkerianus | reverse complement strand
AATTGACATTGCCTTGTGAGTCATTTCAGGAATGAATTCTATGACAAGGTCTTCCACAATATCTACTGACTCAGTATAAGGATTCTGGTCATCTCCAAAACCATACATTGTACATCTCAAGCAGGGTCTTCCTCCTCCTCCGCCATCCCTCCAGCCCGCCAGCCTAAGTACCCTGCAGGCTCCCTCCCCGTGGGCTGCACCACTTCTGCTGCTTCACTTCCTGTCTCTCTCATGTTTTCTTTTTGATACATGGCCTAGCTCACAGCAACCTCAAACTCCTGGGCTCAAATGATCCTCCTTCCTTAGACTTTCCAGTAGCTGGAACTCCACAATACTCAGCTAATTTTTCTAATATTAGTAGAGACGGGGTTTCACTCCCATTTAGGCTGGATCCTCCTGCCTCAGCTTTCCAGAGTGCTAGGATTTTAGGCATAAGCCACCACACTGGGCCTAGCCCTGCTCTGTTGATATGTGTAGAACTGGTCTGGCCTGGCCATTTCGTCACTCCTCAGGGTGGGTAGATGAGGGTATATGAGGGTGATGGGGTGTATCTGTTGGTTGGAATTAGGTGGGGGTGGAAAATACATCTTTCACTGTAGGTCAGTAGCTTATTGAAAAGAAATTAGTCATGTCCTTCACTCTCAAATGAAAACCAATAATTAAGGGCCTCTTCCAAGAATAGGAAATTTGTTATGGTTTCATTGTCACCTGATTCACACTCCTGGGGGAGGACAGCTGACTAAGAATGCTGTGCAAAATGTTTTCAAATGTTCGCAACAGGCAGGTCTGCATTTTTAGACTTTTTTATTTTTGGCTACCTATATGTGAAATTTAACAGTTTTCAGTTATAAAGGTGTACCCTCTGGTGTTTTGACCCTTCCTACTCTGGTCTCAGGAGAATACTGCGACCTCAGTGAGATACCCGAGCACTCCACAGGCTGAACTTCAGGCCCAAGCAGTTGGGTTGGAGAGTATTGGCTGCTCCCTACCCCTGGGTGGGCGGCATTACGGGGGTTCCAGAGGGCAATGGAGAGATGGCAGATTTCCAGGGAGAGTTATCTGGTGCTGAAGGTTTATAGGAGAGAATAGAATTTGAAAGGCAGGATATAGAAGGTTAAAAAGGTTGTTCTGTAAAAACTACACTCACAGAAATTGGACCAATGGAAGAAAAGTTTGGCAGGAAAGAGGCTTGGCTCTTTTGCCTCTTTGCTCATTTCTGCTCCTAATGCTGCCTTGAACCTGGAAACTTTCTTTACAGGAGTTGCCAAATCGCAACTGCTCTCAGGAAACAGGTGGTTAGGTTGCGTTCCTGAAAACGCAAATAATTGTGTGGATCATGAAAATTAGCTTTAAAAAATCCTGATGAAATAGGTACATTTTTTTCTGTGTGTGAAAGTTGGGGAAAAGGATGGTCTGGAAATATTTTGGTAAATGTTGGAATTTTGTGGAGTGAAGAATTAATTACTTCTAGCTTATAAAAACATCTACTATGTTATGAAATTAAAAAAAAAAAGTGTTGCTAATCCTGCTCCTTGTTACTTTCTCTTTGCAGGAACTGTCTTGCCTCAGTCCTCCCAGTTTCAAGGTGGTAGCCCCTTTCTTACTTCTAGAAGCTTCCTTTGGCAAATTCTGGAGCTCAGTAATTTCTGTTTCTTTCTGAAAGCAATGGCTGTAAATAGCACTACCTACATTCTGGGGCTTAGTCACACACTTGTTGCTCTTTAGTTTTTGAGACAGAGTATCACTCTGTAGCCCAGGCTAGAGTGCTGTAGTGTCACAGCTCACAGCAACCTCAAAATCCTGGGCTCAGGAGATTCCCCTTCCTCAGCCTTCCAAGTAGCTGGGACTACAGGCACCCACTAACACATCCAGCTAATTTTTCTATTTTTAGTTGAGATGAGCTCTTACTCTTGCTCAGGCTGGTCTCAAACTCTTAGCCTCATGTACTGGGATTATAGGCATGATCCACCTCACTTTGTCTTTTTTCTACCTTAAATAGGAATATTAGTCTGTTATTAATGTTTTATTAATTTGTTACCGAATTTAGATTATCCAAGGTGATGGTGTACCTAAAATCCCCCCCCCCCACAGATGGAAATGGTTTAGTAAGTTTTAACATTGATGAGTTTAGTTTGTAATAATCTTTCTAAACTTAACTCTTTATTTTTCTACATCTAATATGTGGTAACTGCCTGTAAGAAGTCAGTCTGGACTGAAAGGCCAAAATGTCTTCCTCATTTCACGGGAGCTTTTGTGCTTTGCAGCCTGATCTGTGTTTGTCATGTGACCTATCAGAATTCTCTACGTGTTTACTTAACAGAGCATTTAGGCCCAGCAGTCAAACAATGTGAAATTCTTGCTTGGTGATGGCAAAACCAGTTGGGGGATTACTGTTAAAAATTGGTTTCTCCAGGTAAGGTCATAGGATGGATATTTTTATTTTATTTCATTTTTTGAGACAGAATCCTGCTCTGTCACTGTGGGTAGAGTGCCATGGTGTGATAGCTCACAGCTTTTGTCTCAGCCTCCCAAGTAGCTGGGACTATAGGCATGTGCCACCATGCCTGGCTAGTTTTTTCTATTTTATTTTATTTATTTTATTTTTCTTACTCTGTCTTGCCCTCGGTAGAATGCCATGGCGTTACAGCTCACAGCAACCTCAAACTCTTCGGCTTAAGTGATCCTCCTGCCTCAGCCTCCCAAGTAGCTAGTACTACAGGTGCCCACCACAACGCCTGGCTATTTTTTGGTTGTGTTGTCATTGTTTAGCTGCCCCAGGCTGGGTTTGAACCTGCCAGCTCTGATGTATGTGGCTGGTGCCCTAGCCGCTCAGCTACAGGCACTGACCCTTTTCTATTTTTGTTTTAGCAGACACGGATTCTTGCTCTTGCCCAAGCTGCTCTTGAACTCCTGAACTCAAACAATCCACCTGCCTTGGCCTTCCAGAGTGTTAGGACTACAGGTGTTAGCCACCGTGCTTGCTCTGGCATGGGTATTTTTAACACAGAAAATGTCAAATGTTCCTTAATCTCTTTTCTATAACCCATCCTTTAAAACTTCCAGGTTCTATAGGAAACATCATGAAGAAATCCAAATACCAATAATGGTGCAACAGAAAGCAGCCTGTTCTGACGGACACAGAGACACTGGCCTATCCTTATCCCTACAGCTCAGTAGCTTGACACATGGAACCTTGTTTCTTCTCGTGCAAAGTCTGTGAATCGGGCTGTTTCAATCCACAGCTCCACTCTGCTTTTCGTGAAGGCAGTAACTACAGAGCTGCTCAAGGGTCCTCACTGCCTTAGCCATTGGTGAGACCCCGTTACAGGGCCCCATATAATTGCAAGGAGTCTAGGAAGTGTCATCTTCCATGTCCCAGGAAAGGGAGCAATGTATATCACAGTCACCAGCTCTCATTCTACGCAGGAGCCAGTGACCTTGTGTGGAGGCCAAGAGGGGGCGTGGTGCTAGATGCGATACTCCCCTGCTTTCTGAAAATATCCTTGGCCCAGTGAAACCATAAAACTTCTCTCAGGGACATTAAGATCAATCTGGGAGGTCTGCTTCTCATTTGACGAAGCAAGTTCAGAATACCTTTGAATGGCCTGTCTTTTATTTTAGTTTTTTCAGTACCTACTGTGTGCTGGGGAGTCAGGATTAATCAGAGCTCATACCTGCCTGTCAGGACTCATGGTGAAACAGGGGACACAAACAGGGACTAACAAATCATGCTGTTGGGGTAGGAGAAAGTATCCGAGGGCATCCCTTTCTTTGTGGTAAAGCACACATAATATTAAATATATATCATTTTAATCCTTCACAAATGTATAATTCAGTGGCATTAAATACATTCACAGTGTTGGGTCACCATCACCACTCTCTATTCCTAAAACTTTTTTATTCATTCCAGTAAAAACTATGTACCTATTAAATAATTCACCATCCCCTGGTAACCTCTACTCTACTTCTGTCCCCATGGATTTGCCTCTTCTAGGTACTTTATTTTTTTTTATTTTTTTATTTTTTCTAAGTACTTTCTGTGAGTGAAATCATACAATATTTGTCCTTCTGTGTCTGACTTATTTTACTAAAGATAGTGTTGTCAAGCTGAATGTGGTGCCTCACACCGGTAATCCCCGTACTTTGGGAAGCTGAGGTGGGTGAGTTGAGCTCCACTTGAGTTCAGGAGTTCAAGACCAGCCTGAGCAAGATTGAAACCTCATCTCTACTAAAAATAGAAAACTAGATGGGTGTGGTGGTGGGCACCTGTAGTTCCGGCTACTCAGGAGGCTGAGGCAGGAGGATTGCTAGAGCCCAAGAAGGTGTTGTGAGCTATGAAGATGTCACGGTACTCTACCCAGGGTGACAGAGTGAGGCCACCATTGGGGAAGGTTTACCTTCCAGGTGTGTAGGGCCTTTGGGGCCCACACAGTTTGAGGTCCCATTTGGGGTGCTGGCATTTTGTCCTGCTGGGATTCCCGTTTGTTTGCTAGGCCCTAGCACTTTGTGTTGAGAATTCTCTGTATTGTCAGAGATCATCATTTGTGGGTTCTGTTGCAACATGTAAAATTCCATCTAAGACTCCCTTGGGAAGAATTTTGTCTGAATGGTCAGCTCATAGCTGGGCCAGCTTATGTGCTGGAGGAAATGGACTAGCGTCTGAACTAATGTCTGGGTACTATGGCCTAGCCAAATTAGCACTTAACATTAACCATGAGTATTAGTTAACATTCTATGGCATAGGTGCAAGAATTAAAAGAAAGGAAAGAAAACCAAATGTAATTTTTACTGGAACCACTTGAGGGCACTATGACCAAGGAAAACGGCTCATCAGCTGTTCTAGAACAACCGGAAACTTCAAGAAACTCTTGGGGATTTCTCCCTTCAGGTCACTCATTTTACAGTCCAGAGAGTTACCATCACTGAATTTACCACGGCGGGGTTACCATGCCGTTTAACAGTCAATGAAAGATAAAGGCTGGAGCTAGAACGGCCTTTTGATCTTGCGTTTCACGTTCTTTCCATTTTAAGGCATTCTGATAATTTCTATTAATGCACAATTAAGTGGAGGTAATTTGAATATATGTGAGTTGCTTTGGTTCTTATAAGTTACATAGGATAAAATCATGTGTACGTGTTATGCAGATGGCATGAGTAAAGCATCCATGTAACTTTTAAGTGTGAATTATGAAATGCTAAACTTTTGGGACATCTAACTTTGTTCATATTGAGTCCATAGCTATTTTTGGTGAATGCGCTAAGGGTTTTGTTTTCCATTTTGTAAAATATTGCCTTCAAGTAACACGGAAGGGGCTTGTAGTGGAAAGATCTCTTTCTTTCGTGGTGTGTGGTTGGGTATTAGAGGAAAGGGAATACCAAAAAATAAGCGTTTGATTTTTCTGTGCTGCAAGGTAAAAACAAAGCAAAACAAAAAACTGATCATTTGGCTCTTGGAATCAAGTATTTTATATTTAGATTGGAATGTTCTAACGCTTTACCCTTTACAATAAGCAGTGGGTATGAAAGGCTGAATTTTTTGAAAATGGATGGATGATTTAAAATAACCTGTTGGGAAAATTCTGTGTTTTGTTTCAAATATTTTTTCTTTGACCATTTACTTCTATAGCCAGTTCTGTTCTTTGCAGGCTGTTTTTGTCGCCTGCCATAGGCGGGTTAGCCTCAGATTTGGTCTGCATACCAGGGGGCAAGCCAAGGACGGGATCGGGATCCGTCTGATTCAGCCCTCAGTGCTGCAGACATGCTGGTGATACTTCCTACCACACTTACTGCAGCCCTGGGTTTTCTGTGTGGATGTGTTTGTGTGTGGATGTGGCACGGAGGTTATTTACTGTATTTTGGTTGCATACAATTACCGTATTTCCCCCTTGGCCTCTTATCAGTTCTTTTAACACAAATGTGACACAAGTAGCAGTTTCAGTGGACATTTTAATAACATGGGGCTTATCTAAAATGTGTATTTCAAACTTGCCAAAGCCCCTCCCAGCCTGGAGATTTGGCCTTAAACATTTTTTTGTATTCAGATAAATAGATTAGGAATGTGGTTCCTGGGACCATATTGCATGCTGCAGGTCTATGGGAGAGAGTTCTCATCCATGGTATTAGTAAGCAGTCAGATCTCTCCATAGACTGCTGGTCCCTCCCAGCCTGCTGTTTATTTTAAAGTGAGGTTCATTTGTGAGTTGCCTCACTCACTTGTTTTGGACATTTAAACTTAAATTTAATATTTAAATTGTAGAATGAAATTTTAGAATAGACAAGATGTTGAGAAAGTCGGAGCAGGAAATACACAGCTAAGTCATTTCAAAATATATACCTGGGTATGAGTAGAGAGCAACTCTGTTTTAAGAATTACTTATTGGATAAACAATGAAAACAAATACGGAGTTGACTTGGCATTCATGAAGATACTGGAAAAGAATGGGCAAGGTAAATGCTTATAATGGGAATTTACTTTATTTTCCCCTGGAGTCGCACAATTTCAAGGAGTCATTTACACGAAAAAAATTTAGACTCTGGAATTTCAGCAAGTGCTGTGTTCCTGCCGGTTGTGCTTTAGGTAATGAATTTCCTCATATAATTCTTGTAAGAAAAGTTAGATGGGTAATGAAGCCACTTGATCCTTTCATGCTCATGACAACGTATGTTCATTGAAATGTAATGTACAGGTAATCCCCCATTTCCTGGTGGTTCTTATCACCTCTGCTGAGCTGAGTCCTTAGGAAGCATGCCTTGGGATTGGCTGCGAGGCACTCACCGAAACTCCGTAAGAATGTATTAGAACTGCTTTTGTAGAGGGGACGCAGCCTGTGTCAGTTTATTATTTCCATGTGACAGGACTAAACGATTCTTCAGATGCTTTGAATAGAGTGTAGAAGGTTTACTCAAAAAGTAAACATGAAAATCGGAGCCTGACAGTCAGCTCCTGTCAATTCCCCGAGGTACCTGTTAATGACTCGTTAGTAGTAAAAGTAGATTACAGGCGCTCAGCATCCCTGCTGGCAGTGTCTTTAAAGTTTTGATTTGGCTATCACCAGGAAAATGGGTACATGGCGATACTACAGGACTATGAACAGATAGCCTTGTAATTTATATGTCTAATAAAGCGTACAGCAGGGCTGTGTGCAAACGGGGTTACGCTGTGGTGGAAGGAAGGGCTTCTTGACAAAGCTTGTGTCTTGTAACTGTGTGCCCTGTTGGCTGCCCAGGGGTCTTCACATGTTGTAGCAGAAGGGGCTGATGGGTTTTCAGTCCTGTTTGTGAGGCTTTCCGTGCACAATAGTTTGTTTTCACACATGGCCTTTGAAATTTGCTTGAGGTTGCAGTTATCTCACCTGGGTTAAATAGGTCGCCATGAGTTCAAAACATTTTCTTTCTTTTCTTTCCTTCTTAGAATCCTTTTTCCTCCTTTCTATCTTTTTTTTGAGACATAGTCTCAAGTTGTTGCCCTGGGTATAGTGCCGTGGCATTATAGCTCACAGCAACCTCCAACTTGGGCTCAAGTGATCCTCTTGCCTCAGTTTTTTTCTATTTTTAGCAGGGATTGGGTCTCTCTTTTGCTCAGGCTGGTCTTGAACTCATGAGCTCAAGCAATCCACCTGCCTCGGCCTCCCAGAGTGCTCAGATTACAGGTGTGAGCCACCACACCCCGCCTCTTATTGTGCTGTGGCATTGTAGCTCACAACATCCTCAAACTCCTGGGTTCTAGTGATCCTCCTGCCTCAGCCTCCCAAGTAGCCTCTACTGTAGGTGCCTGCCCCCATCCCTGGCTAGTTTATCTATTTTCGGTAGAGACAGGGTCTCCTTCTTGCTCATCTTTTGAGCTGAGACGATCCACCCCCTCAGTCTCCCAGAGTGCTGGGATTACAGGTATGAGCCACCATGCCCAGCTAAGACAATCCTTTTTCAAATAAAATTGCACATATTTTCTCAATATAGAAGGATAAGAGCATAATGACTCTTGGAGGAGGAGTGATAAGAATCTCAGTACCTTGCCCACATCTCTCCCAAAGGGACATCCCCCTGTGGGGTTCCTCAGAACTCGGTGTGAAAAACTATGGATTTTTCACTCACTTTTTATTCTTGTTCAGCCACATATGAATACAGACATGTCATGTATCTTCATGGGCACTGAAATTCACATTGGGATTTGCAAACTTTCCAGAAAGGGCCAGATAGTAAATACTTCTGCTTTGTGGCCATATGGTCTCTGTCACCACTACTCCACACTGCCCCTGTGGCAGGAAAGCAGTCAGTGACCTTACAGGGATGCATGCGTGTGGCCGTGTCCCAGTAAAACTCTATTCGTGCCTACTGAAATCGGAGTCACATGTAATTTTCACCTGTGATGAAATAGTGTTCTGATTGTTTTCCTGCCATTTTAAAATGGGCAAACCTGTCTCAGCTGGTGGCCCCTAGAACTGCAAGTTTCTCTGGTCTGTGGGCCACAGGTTGCAGCCCACTCCCGCTTTAGGCCATTTTGCGAAAAAGAAAAAGATAAAAGGCAAAAGACCAAAAAACAATAGAAGGTAGGCTTAACTGAAGTTCAAGTTGAGGTGTTGGTAGTTTATTGCAGTTTCTCTGACAACCTCTTTCCTTTTCTGAGACGGCCATGTGCGTCTGCTTTGTGTCTCTGAAGCTGGTTACTGATGCAGATGTTCTCTTAAGTACATTGTGCTAAGAGGTGGTTAAATATAGACCACAACCATAGGCCATTTACTTGGGTTACACACTGGCTAAGCTTGATTGTGTAAAATAAAAAAGCTATCCAGTGACGGACATACAGGAGCCACCGCGGCCTCTTAGGCATGGGAGTGAGGTGAGAAAATAGACCATTCAGGAAGCGTCTTCTGATTGCTTTTCAACGATGAATTAGCAAAGCAGGAAAATTAGGAGGTGGTTTTCATGAACCATAGGTGCATTGGGAAGGTGGCTGAGGGTATAAAGAGCGAGCAAATGGTCAGGAAGATTTGGAGAGACATTGGGGAGAATTTGGCGATGGTCCGGAGTCATGCCACAGATTTCTGTTTTCCAGGTAAAGGCAACTTGGCTTTCTGGAAGAAAACACAAAAACACTAAGGGAAGATGATTAGCAAAAAAAAAAAAAAAGGCCTGCACATAGTTTTCATGATATCTGACACCGCAGATAAGCAAAATGTACTCAGAGGATCAGCATGTGGCCCCACTACAGGTTGGAAATCCCTGTAGGCTCTGTCGTTGTAAACAGTCACGAATTGGTTTGTCCCTCTGTGAGCTGAGCAGCAGGCTGTAAGGACTGAAAGAAGGGCTGAAAGGAAGATCCAGAAGCCCACTGTTCACACACAGGCCGAAAGGCCCTTCTTCTTTCTTGAACCCCACCCCAAATTTTGCATCTTACGACGTGCCATCTGTTCCTCCCGCCCAGCCACCTCAAGCATGCACAGGGCTGTAGCCCCACAGTGGTAACCATGCCACTTGCACAGCCTGTGTGCTCTTCATAATTGCCGTGCTGATTGCTCCTGGCTTGTCACTGACTTGCAGCCTGGTCAGTCAGGAGGCCATGTTGTTACGGTGTGACCCCCACTTCAGAGATCAAGACCAGCAGCGTGTTGGGGAGACATGCTGAAGATCGTATCACAAGTTAGCGGCAGCTGAGAGTGAACCCAGGCCTGGGGACTGGGGACGGAAGGCCTGTGTGTTCTCACATCATCGATACTTCCTTCACCCTCTGGTCAGGGATGAGCACTTGTCTAGACCTTATCTTGGTGGCTGAGTGACAGTTTCCTGTTTTAGCTTTCTGCGTGCTGACAGCTCTGTTGCGTTTGACCTTCTTCCTATTTTATATTTTAATCTAAGTGTTCTGGAAATTTTGGGTGGGGGCTCTATGTCCTTTTGCCTTCTTCTAAGGAAGGGCCAACTTTCCGTTGCCATTATTTAAAGCTGAATTCTCAGGATGTTAAGGACAAGTTCATATTGGTGAAAAAATTAAAGCTGACTCTTTCATGCATTGGCCAGATACCCTAAAATTTTAATTTTGCTTTCTCCAAATGTTTTTGTTTATTTATTTATTTATTTTTCTTTTTCTTTTTTTTTTTTTTTGAGACAGTCTCACTATGTCATGCTCAGTAGAGTGCTGTGCCATCACAGCTCACAGCAACCTCAAACTCTTGGGCTCAAGTGATTCTCTTGCCTCAGCCTCCCAAGTAGGTGGGACCACAATGCTTGGCTATTTTTTGTTGCAGTTGTTCAGCTGTTGTTTAGCTGGGCTGGGCTGGGTTTGAACCTGCCACTTTCCACAGTATGTGGCTGGTGCCGTAACCACTGTGCCATAGGTGCTGAGCCACTTTTCTCCAAATGTTGAGGCAGAAAGTTATACAGAACAGTGAAAAGTAAAAAACAGCTGATAGAAAAACAATTAGAAAATACAGTAAGAAATGAATGCATCATTTCCTAATGATAATAAATATTTAGGTTAAGTATTTACTTCTCACTTGAGAATAGCATCTTGCTATCTTCACAGGTATGACGTAAAATGATTTTTCTAGACTATAGCTCCTTATCATGTTCGGAATTTTGCAGTTGCATCCATAGAACTACTTGCTTTGGGTTGAAT
>CAUYPK010049072.1:0-17735 GCA_963574355.1 Loris lydekkerianus | reverse complement strand
AAAAAACAAGAGGGAATTGTTGGGCCCTGCCATGTGCCTGAGGCCTAGTGCAACTTCCCGAGCCTGACTAGAAGCAGATCCATCGAGCTACTTCCGCGTAGCAACGACTCAGCAAGGCCCGGCCAGAAACTGCCTCTACCTAGATACAGCCAATGTGGTACCACGCCACTGGCCCGACCCCGTCACTCACCACGACCCCCGCCCTCTTTCCCGGCCCCTACTCCACAATAAAAAAATACAAAAATCAATCAATAGCTAAAAAAAAAAAAAAAATGCTTTACCATGTAGTCAGTTTTATATTTTTTAAATGCTTTGTCTTTTAGAGCAGTTTTAGGTTCACAGCAAAACTGAGTAGAAGGTACAGAGACTTCCCACAAGCCCCTTGCCCCAACACAGGAACAGCCTCCTGCACTATCAACACCCCCCAGCAGAGTTGTACACGGTACAACTGATGAACCTACATTGACACATCGTTATCACCCAGAGTCCATAGTTTACTTTAAGGTTCACGCTTTGTGCTGTACATTTTATGGTTGTAGACAGATAAACAGCAACATGCGTCTACCATTATAATATCATGCAGAGTGGTTTCTGTGCTCTGCCTTAATTCCTCGCTCCCCTCTAACTTTAAGCAACTGCTGTCTCGATGATTTTGCCTTTTCCAGAATACCATATACAGTAGAACCTTTCTAAGTTGACCACCCAAAGGACTATAATAAACAGCCAACATACAGAGGTGGTCAACATATGGAGCTAGGCCTCTTGTACTGATACATACATGTGGTGCATGCCTGGTCTATGAAAATTAGGTCAATTTAAAGAGGCTATCAAAGTAGGGAGGTGGTCAACTATGGAGATTCTACCACAGTTGAAATTATGCAGTCTGTAGCCTTTTCGGTTTGGCTTCCCTCACTTAGTAACATGCACTTAAGTTTCCTTCATGTCTTTTCATGGACTGATAACTCTTTTCTTCTACTGTCTGGATGTACTACAGTTTACTGATCCATTAACCTACTGAAGGACATCTAGGTTGCTTCCAAGTGTTCACAATGGCAAATAAAGCCACTATAAACATCCACATACAGGTGGTTGTGTGGAAATAATTTTCCAACTCTTTTGGATTAATACTGGACTGCAATTGCTGGATTGTACAGTAAGAATACTTTTGTAAGAAATCACCAGCCTGTCTTCCAAAGTGGTTGTATCGTTTTGCATTTCCACGAACATCTACTGCTGTGCCTCCTTACCAGCAGTGTTGTCAGTGCTCTGTGTCTTGCTCATTCATTCCAAGAGGTGTACAATATATCTCACAGTTTTAATTTGTGCTTCCCTGCCAGCATACGATGGGGAACATCTTTTCATATGCAGATCAGCCATATGTATCTCCTTTAGTAAGATGTGCCACATTTATCAAAGAATGCCTATCACAACAGTCTAGGCAGAAAGTAACAGAATATAAACTTCTACAGAAATGGCAGTAGGAATAGAAAGAAAAGGTTATACTGAAGTGATAACTGAATGTAATATGAAAATGAAGACAAATATGGCTGACATACCAGGCCTAAAAGTCGTCCAGATAAAACAAAGGTACGTTTGTCTTCTATTTAGCTGAGCCAGGCTAAAACAGAGTTATAAAATACATCAAATGTGACTCCACTAAATGTTCACTGGAGGAATAAATATGCCATATTCTATACTTTGTCATCCCAGTAAACTGAAATTGAAAATAAGAACTTAAAGAAATGAAGATAAAAAAAGTAAATGAAGTCTTTAGAGCTAGTTCCCCTCCTATAATGCCTTTTAAGTCAGCAAATTTCATGCAGGAAAAAAAAACAACCAAGAAGGGAGCCAGGTGACTCTTAATCACAAACCAATGGCTGTGGCCCACCATCAGTGTATAACATCATATGCTGCCAAGAACTTGGCTTATAATGCTGGCAACTATTTATGAATGCCATGATTTGGAATTTCTTAATTACTACCACTGTGAGAAATTTTTTTTTTTTTTTTTTGCAGTTTCTGGCCGGGGCTGGGTTTAAACCCACCACCTCCAGCATATGGGGCCGGCGCCCTACTCCTTTGAGCCACAGGCACCGCCCCACTGTTAGAAATTTTTTAAATAAATACTGTTTGTATTTAGTACTTTTACTAATAGTTCTATCATTTGGCAAATCAAATACTTGACTACAAATATTTTTATAGTAAATTTTCTCTAAAATATTTGGGAATACTTCTTTGGTATTATTTTTCAATATACCAAAGACCTGATACAAACTCAAAAAGAAAGTGAACCATGTCTTCCTTCTCTTCTGATAGCCTCTCCAGGGCAGAGTCTGTCTCATACTCTGAGTATTCTCTTACATTTCCAGTGTCTAGCACACCATAACACCTAGCACATAAAAGGATCCACAGATATTTCTTTCAAAAAAAAAAAAAAAAAGTAATAAATAAATAATAAGGATGCTGCATCCTTTTTTAAAGAATAATGAATATCAATATATAACATTTTATTACCTGGTACATGATAGGCATTCAAAATATGCTAACATTTATGGACAGGATATTATATGCCAGAACAACAAATGAGAAGGGGTAAGTTGTAATTGGATAGGGATATACAATGCTACAGCAGGATGCTATAAAAATGCATGCTATACAGGGATAGGTACACACAATATTATATCCAGGAAGCTATAAAAATGCAGGCAGAGTGAGAGAGGATACCCAGAAAAAGTAAGGTCTAAGAGAACAGAGGTCTTCTCCGGGAGGCCCCAAGGATACACCTGCGAAGTCCTCCCCATGATGACTCTGCTCTTAGTAATTTATAGACTTAAATTCCTGGGACCTGGAAACTTATACTTCTGTAAAAGCCTGTGGTTCTATAAAAGCTGGAGCCCGCTTCTCCAACTTGATTCAAATTAACCAATAAGAAAAGTACCCAAGGGCTGGAACTTTTTGACGGAGATAAAAAGAAAAAGACCAAGGCAGTCAGGAAGCACCATATTTAATTTTTCTGTGCCGTAGTTCGCTGGCTGAAATAAAGCTCTTCCTCTTTTAAACACAATGTTTGGGTGTTCACTCTCTGCCACTGGGCCTCATCTTCCTGCAACAAGGGGTCTCTAGAATCTCTACCTGCTCAGTCATTGAACAGTTCATTAACAATTAAATCTTTAGAGGTTGGAAACTACTGCAGATGTTCCCTAATCATGGCTTAAGTATTATTCTGAATAGAAAATAAATGGCCCTTCCTGAGAACCCCTCCTGACTGACCACTACCTCTTGGAGCTCTGAATCTCTGTAATCACTAACTTTGCATAAAAAGTACCTATTAATTTACCTGAACCCTAGCAAAAAGAAATGTGTTAGCTAAAAATTCTCCTTTAAAAAATTGCTAACATCACGTATACCTTCCAAATTGTTTAAATAGTTTCATCTTACACAAATTCAGTTCCTTAGGTCCCTTCCCACTTTTCAAGAACATTTTAAAATTTATCATCTCAACTATTTCCCCATTTGCCCCACCATGAGGCAACTTAAGTTCCTGTTATTCTTCTCAGATCCTCTCCAAATAAAGGTGGAAGCCACGAAGTACTCCCTCTGCCTCCAAATTACCTTCAGAGGCCCTCAATTTACCAACACCCCCTCTATCCAAAAAATCTCTACACTTATATTCACAGTTAATGATATGTTCTGTCAGAGTATATAAGGAAAGAATAGATATTTTCTTTTTTTGCAGTTTTTGGCCGGGGCTGGGTTTGAATCCGCCACCTCTGGCATATACGACTGGTGCCCTACTCCTTTAAGCCACAGGTGCTGCCCAAGAATAGGTATATATATACAGCTATATTTATCTATATCTATTGACATGTACCAATTTTTTCCATTGGTTTAATACTATAAGCTTCTAGAAAGCAATAATTTTTTGTCTATAACACTGTAACATCTTTAATATGTTGGAAAATACCATCGGCAAGAGGCACAAAAAGAAAATAAATAGGTCCACAAATACAGTTATTTATTGATTCCTGGTTTCCAGGATGCTACTGAAATTTTAATGAAATATGTTATACATAAAAGATCTGGGCACACATACCCATGCAAAATCCCAGAAGCAATTCCCAACTTTTCTCCAAAGTTCAGAAAAATCTTACTGACATACACAACTGCAATCAACATAACCAAAATAATTGAGAACTAGGATTCCAAGAAGCACTGGCTTTTTTGAGAACATTATCTCATGCCAATAACATTTTGATTAACACTGTTATATGCACAGAGTAGTGAAAGAGCTATGCTTATTTTTACTTATTTTGTGTTATTTTGGAGAAGAGACTATTATCATTCAAAGCTATCACAATACTGTGAATGTAATTAGCACCAATGAACTATACACCTAAAATGGTTATAATAGTTAATTTTATATTAGGTGTATTCTACCACAATAAAGAAAGAAAGCTACAACCAAAACAGAAGCTACAGTGAACAAAGATCATTAATACTACCCTACCTATACCAACACTAGGGAAATAAAGAGAACACTGTTATTCCCAGGCACTAATCCAAAAGCAATACATGGTTTATTTTACTTCTAAGCGCAAGAACTGAACAACAATCATACACATTTTATAAATGAGAAAGGTTGAACACTCTATAGATAGAAAAAGAACTTTCCATTTATTCTTTCCCTCCCTGCTACTGTATAGCTGCAGGAAAGTTATTTAACCTTTTGCCTTAATTTCCTTATCTGTAGAATGAAAAAATATCTACCTTGCAAGGCTATTATGAGATATATAACATCTAACAGTGTATTACACATATTTGGACTCAATTAACAGCACTGCATAGATACCTATTAATGTCACCTACAAAGAAACATAAGGTGCCCATAGCCAATAATTGGCACAGTAAGAATTAAATGTTAAGTCTCCTGAAATTTAAGTCCAGTCTATTACCTTAACAGTTACCAAAAATTATTATTTTTATAAAATTAGACTTAATTCTAATTATCTTTTGGCTGATTCCAAAAAAAAAAAACAAATAAATACAAAGAAAGAAGCAGGGAGAAGAAAGAATTTATTGTGTAACTATTATAGAAAACATTCATTGGATGCTCTGTCCGACTGACTAATTGAAATGTTTCCAGCAACCCTGAATGTTAATATCAAACTACTTCTCATGGTAAATAAACCAAGCTTTTTCACAGGTAAAGTAATTTCCCCAAGACTAAATACCGTATATACTCGAGTATAAGCCGAGTTTTTTCAGTACAAAATTTGTGCCAAAAAACCCAAACTCGGCACAAATTTTGTGCCGGAAAAACTCGGCTTATACTCGAGTATATACGGTAGCTAGTTGTCTTGCTGAAATTCAACCCAGGTTTGTCCAAATCCAAAGAACTTTATTTTTTACTATATCCCATAACTTGTTAAAAGAAAAAGATTGCCTAGTTTTAAAAATAGCCCCCAAAATATCATGCAAATTCCAAAACAGGAATTCTAAAAGCAGGTTCATTAAAAGTGCCACTTGTTAGAAATAAATAACCTTTAAAGCACTATTTTGAAAAAGAAAATGCTCATTTAAAGATAAGTTTTGCCTACTGGATTTTGTGTTTGTTTCAACAATTATTTTAGAAGTTCTTAATATTTCCAAGTAAAAACAAATTCACATTTCCAACATGGAAGCAGAGGCCATTACCGCATCACCTGGTCTCAGCAACAAGGATAATATCTCTTCCACGTTCTATTCCATAATGAGAGAAGATTTACCAAACTATACTACAGTCATAAAGCAAAAGGGGAACCAAACCTACATGCAACATGCTTTTGGCACAGGAGGGAAATGAGGCCACAACCAAGACTTGATCAGTGATGTTTGCATATCAAGTATTTCTAAGTTAGGAACCACTTATACAATGTATAAAGAAACAGCCAACCAATCTCTATTCTCATTTAAAAAAAAAAAAAAAAACTCCAAACACAGCCACTGTTTTTGTTTTGTTTTATTTTGTTTTTATAAAATCCATTCACACTAAAGTTCTGCAAATTTAGCTTCAAAGACACAGGGCTATAATGTACAAAGCTTACTAAAATCTTTATTGGCACTTAAAACATCAAGGCAGAAAACATAATAATGTCTCTAAATTTTGAAAACACTAATATCTTCCTAGTTTTAAAAAACAGCCTCTTTAAGACACGCAAAGGCAGGAGAGAGAAACTGGAAATGTCAGTACTTGTTCGCAGCCTGCAGGAAGCTTTCATGCAAAAATTTGAATTTGGAAAAAGATCTGCTTAATAGTTTATGCAAGAACTAACACCAAAGTCTTAAAATCGTTAACTTCATTCTCCACTACAACTTTTTCTAACTATCCTATTTCACCTGGCTTTTTGTACCATATAAAATTCTAACATCTATTTCTGCTGTCAAAAAAGTAGGTAGAAGGGAAAGAAAGAAATTCAGAGTTAGAGTTACTGGAGATTCCTTACAAGTAGCAAACACTGCTTGTAACCAGTACGTAAGCTAAAATCTTCTCAGAGTAACCTATTTTCTCTGAAAGTGTTTACTTCAACTCTTCCATGGTAATGATTCAAAGGCTCTCTCTCACAAAATGCCAGGTTTTATTGAAAATAACACTAAAATTAATATAATTATTTAATCAGTATATTAAAATATATGCATACAAATTAATATTGCCCTTCCTATTCAAAGTTGTCTCTTAGAAATGTATATACAATTGCTCCACCAATTCATCCACTGTCCAGAATCCATAACACACTTTGAATTACCCAAAAGAATTACTCCAAAGCACTTGTAATGTTTTCTGCATATTCTTAACAATAGCATAATTCCTTCCATTCATGGTAGATTTAAACTTTGTTAACTACTCAGGCAATCAATCTGTAGAATATCATTTCTGATGCAAATGGGGTATCAGATTCCAGTAAGGAAAAAAAGTACTCCCATGTGGTCCATAAACAATAAAATAAATTCCAATTCATTAGCCCTCGAACTTACTTTTATATTTTTTTAAATAATTGTGATCTTAAAAATAACTGCATAATAATGTAAGTTTCTAGAAGAATAATATCAAAGATATAAAATGTGCCTGAAAATATATATACATAAAGCCAACTGAACCACCTAACAATTACAAGGACAATATAGTGTAAGATACAATAAGCTCTTTTATTTAATACATTTTCCAAAATACTGTTTTCTCAATATGAACTAAAATTAGTGAAAGTTATTGACGTATGTGTTCTGTTCAGTGTTGTAATCCCATCACCAAGAATACCAATTGGAACACAGCAAGTGAACTCAGTGAGTAGAGCAGAACCTCTGTAACGGGACCACTGCTCCACACTGACCACCTCCCTAGGATGATGCACCACATTCAGTACAGTAGGCCTAGTTCCTTACATTGGCCACCTCCAAATGCTTACCAGTTTGTTATAGTCCCTTGGCAGGTCTACTTACAGAGGTTCTACTGTATTTACTTATTGAATGAATCAACCATATAGAAAATTAATATATGCCCATGGATTTAGCTGATTTGTATTTTCCTAGCTTAATTACACTAAAAAAAGTTCTCTTTTTATATGGAATGACCAACGAAACATAACCAAACCACAGACTACAATAAAGTACCAAACACTTCAGGTAACAGCAACTCCATTCTTAAAATTGCTCAGGCCAAAAGTTCTGAAGTCATTCTTTTACTCTTCCCACGTATATTCTATCCCACATCAAGAAATCTGTTGGCTCTATCTTCAAAGTATTACCCAGACTCTGCTCTATTTGAAGCTACATCATGTCTTGCACAGATTACTGTCCCTCACCCTCTGATGTCTTCTCTCCCTCCTTTCGCAGCTTAATCCATGGCCATTCATAATCGCTCCTCTGCAAACACCCTCATTGCCTTTCTCTCATTTTCATTACACTTGGTTAGCAAAGCCATAACGCTGATTAAAATCTAAGTCTTCACCAACCCTGCACCTACATCCATGCACCTAAATAGGGTCTCGAACAATGTTTCCAGTTAATAGCCACACACCTCAACTGCACCGTAATGCCACCGGACAAGTTATACTACAACTCCCTGGTATGTTCACTCTCCCACTCTGTTTCACACCTTCTTGATCCTCAATAACAAATGCTTTCTCCCCCTCCTAACAGTGATGACTTTGCTTCCTCTATTTCACTGGAAGAAAAAAAATTTAATGAATTTATCAGGAGTGAACTTTTATAAACTCCAATGACCAATCAAAATGAACTAAATCACACAATTCATTAGCCCTCAAGCAATTAATTCAGTTCAAGAGCATCACTACAAGAATTCATGCGTAATATTCTGCTCTCAATGAGCTGTTCCCATTAGCATACTAGTTGTTTCTCCCATTCTTAAAAAAAAAAAAAAGGCAAAATATTTTCAACCTCACTTCACTACTGTCCCATTTTTTTTGCTCCCCACTGCAGAAAATCTTGAAAACATTCCTAACTAACCATCTCCAATTTTTCTCCTCTCTTTCTCTTGTAAAATCCACTGCAACTGGACTTCTGTACACACCACTCCACCAAAACTGCCCTGGCCAAAATCACCAATAACCTCTACATTACTAAATCCAACAGATAATCTCATTTCTCGTGCGACTTTGCCTATCAATAAGCACTTGCCACTGCTGGTTATTTGCTCCTTCGTTGGTTTCTGAGACAACATCATATCTAGTTCTCCTCACTGACTGCTCCTTCTCAGTCTCCTTCTACAAAAGACCTGAGAAAACTTAGGGGGGATGATGTTTATGTTCATTATCTTGACGACAGTGATTGTTTCATGGATATATGCATATATTAACACTTAGGAAACTAAACTTTAACTGTGAACCATTTATTGGATGTCAATATACTTATACTTCAAGAAATCTTTTAACCTATCAAACCTATCAGCCTGCACATACCATTACTTTCTGAGATTGTTCAGAGATCATGAAACCAGGATTGTTAAAGGTGTCTGCAGGGCCTAAGATGTTTAAAAAAAAAAAAAAAAAAAAAAAATCCTGGCCACTAAGAACAGTTATTTCCTTCTCATACAATTTTCTCTCTATATCTTGGAACTACCATTTTAGATTAAACAATTATTTTCCTAACAAAAGAGAGAATCAGATGGGTGGCATTCCTTTTGTCTTCTAGTACCATGACAGCATCAGAAATAACCTGCTGCCTTGTTTTGTCTCCAAATATAATATCTAAAAATGCCTTTTATTTTTCTTAGTATTCTTTGCAAGCCTCAGCTGAGACTGGCCTTTAGTATCATGAAGTTAACTGTCAGTTATCTCTGGCAATTTCTTGTTTACTATCAATTATGTGTCCTATTTCTATCTTTTTACAATTTTATACCCTGTCTCAATTAATGGCTACCAGTATCAGATATTTCAATAAATATTATCAAGAAATAGGTAAATAAGTAAAGTAATACTTGAAGCATAATAGGAAGAATTAGTTCATTAAAATATTTCACAAAAATCAAGCACTTTTACATGTGTCTACACAAAATTGTTGAACTAGCAAGCCTTCACGGAAATCAAATGCCAAAGAAGCCTCTCTGGTTACAAATCAAAGCATTAAACAGAACTCATTAGCAATAAAAGACTCAGGGAGACATGGATTAGACAGTGTCAGATTTGTGTTCTGCATAAACTATTCACACAGTTGCAGAATGTGGATTAAGAACAGACTGGAGGCACAGAGACAGGTTATGTTATTATCTCAAGCAATGAGAGGCTGTGCTAATAAAGTCAGACAAAAAAGTATTTACAAGGTAAATTTTACTAGTTCCCAGAACTCACAGTAGTTCCACTATAGTACGCATCCACCATAATGTGCCACCACATAGGAAAAGACTTAACTTATTATCAAATACAAAGACAACTCTGCATTATGTAATTCTAGAGAAAGTTTAAGTAGCTATTTAAACTAAATTTCTGAATGATTAGATACTAAAAACTAAACTCATACTATGTACCATAAACTTTTTTTTTTTTTGGTCAAAAGAAGACTCTTCTTATAATCTATGAAAATTCCATCCATCACATGACAGACTGGAACACTGCAACAGTTCTCCGCTCAGGACAAAAGGAAAAGACAGATTCAAGGTGGCATTAAATAGGCAGAAACTGGCCTAGGAGGATATGCTGTCAAAAAGACTGACAATTACTGCATTCTTCCTGCCTGCAGCACTCAATCAGAATTTTCTAAGAAATGATTTCAAATGAACTAGAATGAAATGAAAAAAATCATTCATGAAACAGTGCTGATCATTTTTAAGTAACATTAGCTTTGCTTCCTCAACTGCTATTATTGTGTAGGTCCTATATAAAAAATCTTACTTCCACTGATACCACAATCCGGGCATAAAGTAGCTTTCATCTAGAGAAATGGCTTTGTCACTAAAAGACGTGATTTCTCTCCTAAATGTAGTAATCCTCCTCACAGTTAAGATTAATATTCTTTGCAGATCAGAAATCTGAAGATGATCAGAAGAGTGGGTTGGTCTTCCAAAAACAAACATTTAGCTCTATTCCTAAAAGGCAGAAAAAAATAAGTGAGAACTTCTGTATTTCATCTAATTATTAAAAGCTCAAATCCAGTTCCCACCTCTCCAACTCTCCTCTACTTCCCTAAAAGATAACCTCATCACTTCTCTCAAAGCCTTCCTACAATGGCCTCCCTATCTCTAACACCACCCCACAACAAGGGCATACTATTCATGTCACATTCACAACAAAGACCACTAACTCTGGAGTCAGCCCAAAGCTCAAATCTCAATTCCACTATTTCTTAAGGATGTAATCTTCAACAAATTCCTTAACATCTTTGCATCTCAGCTTCCTCAGCAGCAAAATTAGCATAAAAGAATCTCTCATAGGTTGCTATGAATAATAAAAAAAGAATAAATAGTTCTAGAAAACCTATAAAACTAATGTAGCTAACATCTATAAAACCCAAAAAAGGATATTCAACCCTTTCTCTATGGCAGGCATAATTCATATCTCTGTAATAAGGATACATGTAATACATTCTTTAAAAGAAAATGTTTTGATTTTCAGAAGAAAAAAGCCACAAGTCACTATACTAGCTAAATCCACATTAAATCCACTCTTCAAGTCAATAAAAGTATAATTCAACACATATGTTCACTGAATTCTCATAGAAATTAGTATTTAAAAAGAAAGAACACAGCCTCAGTTCCTAAAAATTTTGCATTCAAAATGTTGACAAATTTAGCACTTGATGGTGTTACTTCCAAAAAACTAAAAGTCTGACCAAAATAAAGTAAAATGTTTTAAAACTTACTGAAATTATGCTATACATATTTTCTACAAAGCTACACAGACAAAAATGCTTGGGATTTTAAAATTTTAAAAGCCTGACAAGCCTGGGTTCCTCCTTTTAACATGTACATAAAGTATCTCATCATTTCACAAGTAGAGGAAGGGTAAGAAAGGAAGGAAAGAGGAAACTCTTAAATGAGATCGGACAACAAAACCAAGGATAAGGATTAGCAATTAAAATATATGCCCTGCTTTACAGAGGGGCAGGGGTAACGGAGACAGAGCAGGAGGGAAGGAGGGTGCTGAGCATACTCCCCTGCTCACAGTTGGCCCTAGTACATTACAGATAGAGGAAAGATGTTGCCTCTGGGAAACAAGAAACCACAAACACCGTGCAACATACGGAGGTTTCAAAGCTCAAATAATAACAAATCTTTCTATTAGCAGTATCACCTTTAAGAATTTGAAAGAAACATTAATTTTCAAAAATATATTTAGAGACAATAAAGAATTAAGGGGGGAAATATTGGATTTCAAGGAGCTACTCTAACAAGCACAATTAGTTTGAAAGTTTTCATGCCAATTATGACTTAAGATTTTACTAAACTAATACTGAAGTAATGGTTTTTTAAGTAAAATTTCAACTGAATTTTTAGCAACCACATAGGACCTTACTTCTTCTTGTATTAAATGAATTTTAATCCCTGAAGAATATAACAAGGCTCTCTTTGTCTAGATTCTGAGTGGAAAAAAATTCAATAAATACTTTGACAACTGTTTTAATTACCTGTAACTTAATAAACTAAAGTCTTAAAATTCCTTCTTCCCCCTAATGTCACGTATATGTTTCTACTAAACTTTTGGGAGTAATACACTTAACTATGTACCTGAAGAAGTCAAAGTCTCTTTCAATCACCTAGCATTTCATTTCTAGGGAAACAAAACAAGAAAAGCCCACTGACTCGGGAACTGGGAAGCCTGGGTTGTACTGTCAGCTGAGTACACTAGCTAGTTATGGATAACACTCGACATTTCTCCAGCATCCGTAGACTCCATTCCTGTAAACTGGAGGCTCACACAGACCTCAAAGGTTCTTTTTAACTCTTTCTTTGACATTTTTACCTACATTCACCAACTTTAAAATCTTCCACTTACTTGGTTTATAGTAGCACTTCTCAGTTGTCCTCATGAAATCTGTGTGAAATAGATAATTCTTTTTCAGCTGCACAATGTGAAGCCCAGAAAGTGGGAAATATACCCAAAAGAGTAACCAGCAGAGCCAGAAGCAGAACCTCACTCAAAGTCCTTTGGGCTCCTTCAAAGATTGATTATTCAGAAATCTCACAAACTTGAAAAGCTTAAAACACAAATCTAAACAATTGTATTAAAGCAATGTATAGCACATAGTCTATTTTTAAAATATAATGTATCCATATACTATAATTATTTATGGACAAGAAGTATGTGGCATGTACCTCAAAACATGGAGACAAAACAAGACCAACTCAACCTATTTGATAAAAAGTATTGATTAGTGACTGAATCGTTCACTTACAGCTACTAGTTTTGTCATCATAGAAAGATAGTACTTTTATGTTATGTTCTTCAAAGAATTCAAAATTAAACCATATGGGATTTTTTCTACCACAAAGAAAATTCCCAACCCAGATGTCTGCATTAATGAATTCTATCAATAATCAGGGGGAAAGAAATTCCACTCTTAGAGAAACTCTTCCAAAAATTAGAAAGAAGAGACTTCCTTATAAGGCTAGCAAATTACTTACAACAAGACCAAGAAAATAGTACTAGAAATGAAAATTTTAAAGCCTTCCTCACTCACGAACATAACTATAAAAATCTGAAAGTATTACTAAATTAAACACAACCACAAAAAAAAAAAAAATACATCCTGATAAAGATTGGCTAAACATTAGAAAATCAATTAATGCCAGGCATGGTGGCTCATGCCTGTAATCCTAGCACTCTGGGAGGCTGAGGCGGGTGGACTGTCTAAGCTCACAGGGTTGAGACCAGTCTGAGCCAGAGCAAAACCTAAAAATAGCTAAAAATATATATAAATATCTGAAAATAGTCCGGTGTAGTAGCAGGTGCCTATAGTCCCAGCTACTTGGGGGGCTGAGGCAAGAGAATTGCGTGAGTCCAAGAGTTCGGGGTTGCTGTGCAAAATACTCTACCGAGGGTAACAAAATGAGACTCTGTCTTAAACAAAACAAAACAACAACAAAAAAAACTAATATAATTCACATTAACAGGTCAAAGGGAGAAAACTCATTTAATCACAAGAACAGATGCAGAACAATATTCCATAAACATTAATGAATGAAAAAAATGTATAGGAATACAAGAGAATATCCTTAATCTGACAGCAAACTACCTCTTACTGGTAAGGAACTAGAGAAAGGCTGCATTATCTTCATTTCTATTCAAATAGTACTGGAGTCCTATTCTGGTAAAAAAAAAAAAAAATAATAATAATAATAATAAGAAATGCAAGGCAGAAAGACTTGAAAAACAATAAAAATTGTCATTTGCAGATGAATGATCTAAAAACAAATTAAGCAAGAACTTAGCAAGGATGCTAAATTTTAAAAATCAATGTACAAAAACCACTTGTATTTTTAAATATTAACAGATAGAAAAAGAAAGTGTAAAGATGCCACTGAAAAGCATCAAATACTTTTTTCAAAACTCAAATTCAAAATGATACACAAAGAAAATGAAGGGGGGGGGGGAATCACCTCACTGGTGTCTTCTATGGATTACTAGGATACCAACTCATTACTCTGAAAACTGATACATAATTGAGCATTTTTCCTTCCCTTTCTGTGTGAACTCTATTTCATGAAAACCACAAGTGGATGAAAGTTCTTAAAGGTCTAACTGATAAATGCAAAATAGGGTGTGACTATAAAGGGGGTAAAACAAGGGAATTTCTTTGTGATGACAGAACAGTACTGTGTCTTGGCAGTCGTTATATGACTCTATATAGAGAGTTATAGACACATGACAAAATTTAAAACTATTATAAACCTGTGAAATTTAAGAAAAATCTACAGTCTACTTAATAGTACTATGCAGACCATAGCTGTTACTTATGTATGTTTCCTCTGCTTTAAATAATGTACTATATTTATGCAAGACGTCACCTCTGGAAAAAAGTTCCAATTTTTAAGACCTCTCTGTAAAATTTCTGCATCTTCTTGTAAGCCAATAATTAGTTGAAGACCAAGATGCTCCCTGGTGGTCTACTGGTTAGGATTTGGCACTCTTATCATCTTTCCTATAATTAGTTCAAAATAGATGCATCTTTTTAAAAAGCAATCCAAGAAAGAACAGTGAGGAATTGAAATTTTCATGCACGAAACACAGTGTGGAAGGAAGAAATTCTAAATTGCTCCCAAGATCCCTGCTCCCTGTTCTATACACCCTGCGTAATTCACTTCTCTTGAATGTGTGCAGTACTTGTGAATACGAGGGTTATCACCACTCTGATTGTTACATTTCAGGTCAGAAAGGATTTTACAAATGTAATTCAAAGCCTAATCAGTTGACTCTGAGTTTATTTCATAAGGGAATTTATCCTACACTGGCATGACCACATCCAGTAAGGTCTAAAAAGAGGTCAAAGAGATGAAAAGTATGAGACAGATCCACCTGCTGGCCTAGAAGAAGCAAACCTCTGGGTGCTGTGGAGAGTCACATGGTAAGGTGTTCCTAGGCTGTTGCTAGGAAGAACAATTTGCAAAAAATTACCAAGAAATTGGAGACCTCAGTACTATAACCATAGGTAACTAAATTATGCTATCCGAATGATACTGGAAGAAAAGTCCATACTACAGATAAGAACCACCACCTTGGTTTCATCCTTGTGAGACTGAGTAGAGAACCCAAATAAGCTATGTTCAGACTCACCACCAACAGAAACTCTGAAATAATACACATATACTGTTTTAGGATGCTGAGTCGGTGGCAATTATTATGCCGAAATAGAAAACTAATACACTGAGTTTGATTAGTATTCCTTAAACTTGCTTAAAAAGAGAATGACTCTGAAGTAGTAGATATGCCAAAAATACATCCATGTACTTTTGTGAATTAATACAAACTTTGAACCTTACACCTTCATGTTCTGGCTTTCATGAGACCAAACTACCCAAAGAATTTCCATGGTTTGGGATTGCAACTCTAGGTAGCCCTCATAAATAACAGAGCAAGATGAAAACTTAAAACTGATGAAACTTGGTTATGGCCAAATTCAAATTATAGAAAAAAGCAGTTTTTTACAATTTTCATTTGTAGCAGATTTTCAGAACCCAAACCAAACTCTTGCTTCTCCCTAGGAAGAGGCAATTCTACTAAGAAATTTCAGAAAAAGGAAAGGAGTATTTGCATGTTCATGTTTCCTAACATGCAAAGAATTCTCAGAAGGTCACAGATCCGTAATACTTGTTATCCTAAAGACTGGGAACTGGCAAACCCATTTCAAAAGTAAAATGCTAGAATAGATTCAAAAGGCAAAGTGGGGTGATGCAAACAAAGTACCCAGGAATAAATAAAACAATGGCAAAACCTTTAGGGAAAAAAATGTTAAACTTTATGAGAGCATTAAAATGACTTCAACAAAGAGATATGCATATACCAAATTTCTAGATTGGAAAACTAAATGTTATAAGAATAACAGCTGTCTCCAAATCAAGTTAATGGAATAAATGAAGCTCCACTCAAATTCCCAATAGGTTATCCCCAGAGTTTTTAAGCTGATTGCAAACCTTATATGAATATGAAAAGAGCAAAAAATAACCAGTCTTTAAAAAAAACAAAGAAAACTTTCCTATATAAAATATTAAGACTTGCGAGATGACAGTAACTTAAAAACATCGTAAGTATTGTCAAAGCAACAGCAAAATAGATCAGTGGCAAAAATAAAGAGCTCAGAAACAGACCCACACACATAACAGACACTTGCTATGTGACAAAACTAACACTACAGATTGGAGCTGGAATTCACTGAAGATCCATATGGAAGAAAAAAGTGGAAATCAGACCTGAATCACAAAACATGAGAAATCAGTTCTGAGTGAATAAAAAACCTAAATTTGAAATACTAAGCTAAAACTAAGCTAAACTACAGGTAATACAATAGTATCATAAAAGTAGGAAAGGATTTCTTAAATAAGACACAAAAAGCTTTAAACATAAAGGGAAAATCCAGTTAATTTGTCAATACTAACATTAAGAACTTCATCTACCAAGACACTATACAGTATATAAAAAGACAAGGCACTAATTTAGAAAACATAGAAATATAAGGAATTAAAACAAAATCTGTAAGAAAAAAATGGACCAACCCAATAGGAAAATGGACAGAATACTTGACTATACAGTCTCAAAATCTAGTTACCATATATACTCGAGTATAAGCCGAGTTTTTTCGGCACAAAATTTGTGCCGAGTTCGGGTTTTTCGGCACAAATTTTGTGCCGAAAAAACTTGGCTTATACTCGAGTATATATGGTAACCAGAAATATGGAATGATGTTCAACTCCAAAAGTTATTAGTGAAAGTAAAACTCATCAGAAGATACTATTACATGCCTATCACATACAAAAATTTTTGTAAATGTATAATGTCCAGATTGATGAAGCTAGAAAAGTAAATGGATATACCCCTTTGACATATAACTGGGCATTATAAGTGAAGTTAGTACCATGTGACCCAGCAACCTACATAACCTTGAGAAACTCAGAAAGATATGCAATAATGGGATTGCATAGGAACTGTTCAAAAAAGGCCAAAACCAGAAACAAACAAAATGTTCATTAGAAAAAAGAATAACTTTGGAGTATTTAGAACTGAAATATTGCAGTACAATGAATGAACTACAACTATTAATACATACAACAAAGTGGACAAATCTCACACTTTTTTTTTTTTTAATTAAATCATAGCTGTGTACATTGATATGATCATGGGGCATCATACACTAGTTTCACAGACTGGCTGACAAGTTTATGTCACACTGGTTAACATAACCTTCCTGGCAATTTCATAGTTATTGTGTTAAGACATTTACATTCCACATTTACTAAGTTTCACAGATACCACTATAAGATGAACCACAAGTGTATTCACACCAATTCCCCTCCTTCCACCCACCTCCCCCCTCTCTCCCCTCCCTTTCCCCCTTCCCCCTATTCCTAGGTTGCAAATGGGTTACAGCATTCATGTGAAAGCCCTAAATTAGTTTTATGGTAGGGGTGAGTACATTGGATACTTTTTCTTCCATTCTTGGGATACTTTACTAAGAAGAATATGTTCCAGCTCCATCCATGTAAACACAAAGGAGGTAAAGTCTCCATCTTTCTTTAAGGCTGCATAATATTCCATGGT
>CAUYPK010049071.1:0-24828 GCA_963574355.1 Loris lydekkerianus | reverse complement strand
TTGGTTCAATTTGAATTCGTAGAGAAAAATTGGCCGAAAATTGCTTAATGACATCATATAGTAATAGGCTGAAAAGAATAAAAAAAATTAAAAGTAGAAAAAAATGAACAGCATCAATGTATAGAGTACAAAATTCTCCATTGATCAGTATATACCATGACACAGTAGAATAAATATTTATTGAGATTTGGAGCTACAAAAACACGACATTAAAACGGACAAAACCTTTGAAACAACCTAATACTTGCTATTTTGAGTCATGAGTGACATATAAGCTGTACTGAGTTTTTGAGTCTGATTGCCCCTCAATAGCCTCCTTCGCTTTCAAAGAATGATAATTTTTAAAGTTCATTGTTAATAAGGTTGTCCAATCGAGTGTTTAGGACTTAATGAGAGTTGGTCCAAATTGGGTTATTGTATTTCTGCATATGGGACTGAAGTTCAAGCTATGTGAACTTCAGCTTCTGGACAGGATGGAGTAATAGGGCCCAGATATTATGTGACTGCAGCAACTAAGGGACTGGACCAAGTATGTGGATCTGTAGGTCCCAAGATACTGAGCATCAGTCAACACAACAGTGATTGTTGGGAGGTGCTACATAGATAAAGTGAGTCCTGTGGTTGTCTGGCTTACTGTCTATAAAACAGGGTGGAGAATTAAATAGGGTTTAGAGTCTCCTTCTGTTGATGACATAGAGCTTAGAGTCCAGAAGTTTAAGCAACTGAAATTTTCAGGGCAAAGTACCAGAGAGAAGAAAGCTGCGTAGAGAAAGAACTCGGGAGACCTTCAGAGAAGCCCCGTATTGTATGCATCAAGGTGTCCAGCCCAGATGCTTAGCTGGCTGCTGACTAGTGTGTGCATTAAGAAGTCAGCCGGATCAGGAAATAAACACCAGCACATCCTCAGGGCTCCGAGAGAGAGCAGGCATGGTGCCTGCTACCATACAGTAAGGCTGCAACTTTATAATTCACTGCACATCACAGAATACCAGCGAGAGTTTGGCCGTAGTATTGAGAGAGACTTAGCCCCACACTAGACACTGCTCTGGTTTTATATGACAAAGCCATGAGACACATGGTAGTTCAAGGTAGTCACTGAAATAATTCAATGAAACAAGAAAAAGAGAGTTTATTAATGATCTGTGTGGCAGGCCAGGCCCTGTCCTAGTGACTGAGGCCCTGTTGAAAACACAGGTTTTAGAATTTATGCTCGATTTTGAGGAAGTGCCAAGTCCTCCTTGGAAAGTTCCCCAGTTTTTTACTCATTTTATGATTGGCCCACCTACGGTCTTGATCAATCCTATAGATATCGGAATTTTGTCTTCAGTAAGTCCTTGATTGTGGTGATTTGAAGAATGAATCCATGGACCGCAGATGAGTGGTAAGACAGGATTTATTTATAGAAAATATTACAGAGACACCAGAGCTCCTGGCAGAGATGGAAGCTCCCTCCCTCTCTCTGTCTCCTGGCTCTTTGTCCAGGGGTATAATATGGTTGCACAGGCCCTCTGCAGTTACATTTATTGGGGCTCAGTAGTTAAATTTAGTGAGCACCGGCCCTCTGTAGTTACATTTACCCTGGCGGGGTAGAAAATGAATGGGTACAATCCCTTTCATTCCCAGGCCTAGGAAATGGGGTGGGGGTGGGGGCTTCCCTGTTCAGTGGCAAGTTCAAGGGGAGGGAAACCTAAGGTGCTGGTGTCTCTTTAGCAGTTGTCTGGCTCTTCCAACTACTGAAGCCTCCAGCCCACTGGCTGCCACTGCACCAACGCCACCCAGGCCAGCTGGTTAGCTCCCCCAAGCTGGCTGGGGCTCCACCTGTCCTGTATCAACATTCCCAAAACAACCCAGGTCAACCTGACTGCATCTGTCCATCCTGGGACATCAGTCAACCTCTTTCCCAGAACTGCCCCACTGTGGGGGCCTTAATTAGACCCATCTCCACAGTAGCCTGGGTCAGCCTGGCAGCAACTGCCTTGCTCATGTCTAGCTAACTGCCTAACAGATCCGAGTAATGTAACTGCTTCTCAGAACAAAACTAAAATTTTACTGGATTATAAACATACCATCAACCAACAAGTTAAAATTCAATCAGTACTGTGTCTGACATTCAACAAGTATTGCAGCATTATTTTAAGAGGCAAAACCAACAGATAACCAAAAACACCTGAAAACAATGGAAATCTCTGTCACTAGGAAAAAAGGGTTGCCAAAACATGTCATAACATCACAGTTATCATAGTTCTTGGAAAGAAGAGAGATTGGAGCAAAGTATAGAGAAATATTCGAAGAAATAGTGGCTGAAAATATCTAACTAGGATGAAAGGAATAGATCTTAGTGATTCCAAGAAGAAACATGAAGAAAACTTCAGTATGCTGCAATCACAATCAAATTGTTTCAATCCAGTGATGAAGAGAAAGTATTAAATGAAGACAGAGGAAAGAACACTTTATAGAAGAACTTAGAGAAGAGTTATATAGGGAGGAGCAAATATAAACTCACAACACAAACTAATGCCCAGTGGAGCAACCTCCTTAAAATAAGGAGAGAAAAACACTGTCCACTTAGAATTCTCTACCCAGCAAAAATATCCTTCATAAATGAAAGTGAAATAAGTACTTTGCTGGGCCTACCAAAGCTGAATGAATTCATCACCGTCCTAGTTGATCTACAAGAAATTTTTAAACAAGTCTTTCACAATTGATGGCAAATGATAACAGTAAAATGTAGATGTTGAATGGATTGGAACCAAATTTATTGTTGAACAGATGTGAGAGTGGACATCTTGTTTTTTCCTAGTAATTAGGAGGAAAACATTTCATCTTTCACCAGTAAGTATAATACTAGCTGGAGATTTTTCAAAGATGGTCTTCATCAAGATGAGGAAGTTTCTGTGCTAGATTTTGTCAAATGCTTATGTCTGAGTATGACATTAGGGGATTAAACATAAATGTGACACATGTACCCAGTCTTTGTAGAAACTAATAGTATAGTTTTTAAATTTTACAATGAACAGATTAATGTGTGAAAAGCAATCAAGAATTACACTGATTGCTTTTCACATGTTTGTCAGTGAAACCCACCTTGATGGTTTGTCCCAGGATCTTCTCAATGCTGGAAGCCAAGTTCTAGTCAACGCAATAAACCAGGAAAAAGAAATTAAAGGAACCCAGTTAGGAAGCATGAAATAAAATTCTCTCTGAAGTCTATGCAGAAACATTGGCTAAATTTCTTTCTTTCATTTTTTAGAGACAGAGTCTCACTTTATCACCCTTGGTAGAGTGCTATGACATCACAGCTCACACCGACCTCCAACTCCTGGCTAAGTTTAGGTGATTCTTTTGCCTCAGCCTCCCGAGTATCTGGGACTACAGGCACCTGCCACAACACCCGCCTATTTTTTTTGTTGCAGTTTGGCCGTGGCTGGGTTTGAACCCACCACCATCAGTATATGGGGCCGGCGCCCTGTTACTGAGCCACAATTTCTATGTGGAAATCTACTTGAATTTACAAAAAAGTTATAAAAACTGATATGTAAACTTACCAGGATTGCAGGATATATTGTCACATATAAAAATTGGTGTCATTTCTATTTACTAGGAATGATAAGAAATTGAAACTACAAAAATTACCATGGAGCTAGAAATCTGTGTGCATGATCTCAAGCAGGAGGCTCTCCCACTACAAGGCTCAGATATCAGATTTCTGAAGGAAATAGGAAATCAGTAGGAGCTGGTATGCTCAATCAGGGACACTGCAGGTGTCTTTGCTACCTCCCTCATCTCACCCTCTGGGCAAATAGACTTCAATGAAACCAGAGTGGAGCAAACACTCTGGGCCATTGCTGGAATCCCACTACCGGCAATGGACTCCTGAGCTTCCACTTTTAATCCTAAAAAAAAAAAAAAAAAAAAATTACCATGGAACATTGCATTAAAATATGTAATAATTAAGGATAGATTTGGCAAATGTGTACAAGATCAGAACACTGAAAACTACAAAATACTGCTTAGAGATTTTAAAGGAAACCTAAATAAATGGGAAGATATACTTTGTTCATGAATTGCAACACTCAAATTTGTTACGATGTTAGAGATAGTCTTACCCAACTTGGAATGTAGATTCAACACAATCTCCATCAAAAACTTAGAAGGACTTTTTATAAAAAATTGACAATATGTATTTTTTTTAAGAAATAGGGTCTTGCTCTGTTGTCCAAGCTGGAATTCAGTGGCATGATTACAGCTCACTGTAGCTTGGGACTCGATTTCAAGTGATCCTTTTGCCTCAACCCCTGAGTAGCTGGGACTACAGGCATAAGCCACTGTGCCTGCCTCACTTTTTAATTTTTTGTGGAGACGGGATTTCATTACATTGCCCAGGCTGGTCTCAAACTCTTGAGTTCAGACAATCCCCCCACCTAGGCCTCCTGAAGTGTTGGGATTACTGGCTTGAGCACATGGCAGACGGTATAATTTTAAAATTCATATAGAAGTGCACAGACATAATATTATAAAAGGAGAAGAAAGTTGGGGGACCTGCAGCTCTTGGCTTCAAGACTTATTTTAAAGCCATACTACTCAAGATGAAGCATGTTTTAACATTGAGATAGACAAATACATGAGCAGAATGGAATTGAGTATTTACAAATAGGTTCATGGGAATGTTGGACCATAGGAAATATTAATAGGTCCATATGTTGATTTTTGATAAAGTTGCAAAGACAATTCAGCAAAGTGTAGTCTTTCAGCAAATGGTGTGGGAACAATTGGATATTTATGTGAAAAGAATTAAAAAATGCTGATACCTATAAAAATCATTAAACCACATAAATCATTAATTCAAAGTGAGTCAGAGGCTGGATATAAATTCTAAAATTCTAAAACTTACGTAAGAAACTATTGGAGAAAATTTTTGTGACTTTCATTTCAGCCAAGATTTAAGACACAAAAAGAACCATGTATAAAATAAATGATTGATAAATTATACTTCATCACCATTAAGAACTGCTCTTAAGCCAGACGCCAGGGCTCACACCTGTAACTCTAGCACTCTGGGAAGCCACGGCAGGTGGATCGCCTGAGCTGAGGAGTTTTATACCATCCTGAACCAGAGTGAGACCCTATCTCTACAAAAAAATAGAAAAATGAGCTGGACGTGGTGCTGGGCGCCTGTAGTCCCAGCTAGTAGGGAGGCTGAGGCAAGAGGATCAGTGAGCCTAAGAGTTAGAGGTTGCCATGAGTTGTGACGCCACAGGACTCTACCTAGGGTGACAAACTGAGACTCTTGTCTCTTCAAAAGGTGCTTTTAAGACAGTGACAACACACTGTTGTACACTAAACATTTTTCTAAGGGGTAGATACTATGTTTCCTTATTGTACACACAAATAATAATAAATGATAGGGCAGGAAGGAACTTCTGGAGAAGAAAGGAGGTTATGGCATGGATTGTGGTAAAACTGTCCTGTGGAGCAGAAGTCACAGGGGGATGTTTATCTCAAAACTCATCAAATATGTACATACTTCTATATAAAAAGTAAAATGCATTTATTCCTCTTACTGTCTTGGACAGTCTTGTTTGATCTTTTTGTGTCATACTTTTGGCAAACACTGGATTCTTTTTGCTAGGATGTTAGAATTTTCAGGTGTCTTCTGTTAGTCTGTGATTTTTCTTTTTAGGTGGAATCTCTTTGTTTAAAGATCTGCATTAATGTTCTACTCAAGTTTTTGGTGTTTTTTTTTTTTTTCATTCTCTATGTTCTGGAGTCTAAAACAATTAAAATCCACGAAACTTGCCCTTGAAATTTTGGAAGACCTTGTGGTTGAGTACAATCTTACGCTGAATGCTCACCCAGCCACTTGCTCTAAAGTCTGGTATTATGATGGCCTCATGATTCCTGGGAAAAAGCTGTGTCTTTCTTTACTCCCTTTCCATCTATATGTAAGCCTCTCAGGTGTGGATTCAGTTTCTGTCCATCTTTGATTAATTCTAGTCTTGGTATTACACTAGCTTTCTGGTCTGTGAGGGAAGAGCTGTTGAACCTTTTCAGCAGGACAGCATATTTTGCCTAAAGTGCTCCATAAACGCAGTCAGGAAAGAAGGAGGAATTAGCAGAGACAGAAGGAAAATTTCAAACTTTTGAGTCTTTAGGTAATTCTTTGATAAATGACAATCTGTACAGTATTTTCTGAGAAGTGTAGTTTTTAATCTATCACCAAATTAATCATTTCTTAATTCACTAATTAGTTCTTAATTTGCTTTGTAATAAAAAGGATATTTTATTTCAAAAAAGGGTACACATATAACCGTGGCTCAAAATGTATAAAAACAAATTATGTAACCAGAATGTGTGTACCCCTCTAATATTTTGTAATTAAATAAATGTTAAACACGTAGAGTCAGATAAAGGGCAGCATCTTATTCTTCCCTGGATTCCCAAACCATGTTGGGATTGGACTGGGATAAATTCATTCATTGTGGTAAAAAAACAAACAAACAAACAAAAAAACCCAGAAATGAATAGCTAAAAAAGACTTCAAAAGTGAAAAGGTAAATCACTGATTTGAAAAAAATTCTTTGCAGTTTATATCTATGATAAAGACTCATATGCAATCTTTAAAACAGTCTTGGAATTTAATAATAAGAAAACTAACAGCCTCATTAAAAATAACCAGAATATTTGAATAGACACTTCATTAAACGGAAAACTTGATGGCAGATAAGCACATGGAAATAAGCTCGACATCATTGGCCATTAGGAAAATACAAATTAAAGCCACCATGAGAAACTTATTGGAATGTCTTAAATTACATAGACTGGTGATCTGCTGAACGGAAGGACAGTCTCCACGACCCTTGATCCTCTTCAGCCGGCCGGATACTGAACATCAAGTGTTAACAGAGTAACTGCCAAGCGCACGTGGTGCCGTGGGAATGCAAAGTAGTATAACTTGGAAAACTATTTGACAATTTGTAAAGGATTTAAACTTTTATGCCTGCCATGTGATCCAGCTATTTCATTCCTATGCATTTATCCGAGAGAAATGAAAGCATGTGTCTGTAAACCTTTTTAAGAAAATGTTCATAGAAGTCTTATTTGTACTAGTCCCAAAGTGTAAACAACCAAAATGTCCATCAGGCTCAGCACCTGGACCACAGTGGTTATGGCGCCGGCCACATGCACCAAGACTGGTGGGTTCGAACCCGGCCCAGGCCTGCTAAACAACAATGACAACTACAACAAAAAAATATCTGGGCGTTGTGGTGGGCACCTGTAGTCCCAGCTACTGGGGAGGCTGAGGCAAGAGAATTGCTTAAGCCCAAGAGTTGGAGGTTGCTGTGAGCTGTGATGCCACTGTACTCTACCCAGGGTGACATAGTGAGATTGTCTGAAAAAAAAAAAAAAAAAAAAATCCATCCATAAGTGAGTGGATAAACAAATTGCAGAATAGCTGTGCAACAAACTACTACTCTGCGGTGGAAAGGAGTGAACTATTAAGGTGTGCAACCACTTCGATGAAACTCAAAATAATTACGCTGATGAAAAATGTCCGATGTCTACACCTGAGTGGGGAGGGGGAAGGAAGGGGATGCCAAAGTCCCCCAGGAAAACTTCTGCAAGGGGTGAATCTGTTCATCATGTTGATTTTGGCCATGATTTTATGGATCTATGCAAAGCTAATCAAAATGTACACTTTAAATAGAATGCAGTTATTGCATATCAATTTTACTCTATAAAGCTGTTAGAATTAAAATCCAAACTTATGAAAATTCAAATACCCCTCTTCAGATTAAATATAATCACATTTAACTTTCCTTCAATGCTATCTTATATGTCTCCTTTCAAAAAGGGTTTGGGGTATTCAGTTCTCCCTATTTTTTTATTTTATTTTATTTATTTTTTCTGGCTATTTATTTTTTTATTTTTTCTATTTTTTATTAAATCATAGCTGTGTACATTAATGTGATCATGGGGCCCCATACACTGGTTTATAGAGCGTTTGACACATTTTCATCACACTGGTTAACATAGCCTTCCTGGCATTTTCTTACTTACTGTGTTAAGACATTTACATTCTACATTTACTAAGTTTCACATATGCCCTTGTAAGATGCACCGCAGGTGTAATCCTACCAATCCCCCTCCCTCTGGCCACCTCCTCCCTCCCTCTCCCCTTTCCCCCTATTCTTAGGTTATAACTGGGTTATAGCTTTCATGTGAAAGCCCTAAATTAGTTTTTTTTTTTTTTTTTAGAGACAGAGAGTCTCACTTTGTCACCCTCGGTGGAGTGCCGTGGGGTCACAGCTCACAGCACCCTCCAACTCCTGGGCTTACTAAGGTGGTTCTCTTGCCTCAGCCTCCGGAGCAGCTGGGACTACAGGTGTCCGGCTATTTTTTGTTGCAGTTTGTTGCAGTTTGACTGGGGCCGGGTTTGAACCCATCACCCTCAGTATATGGGGCCGACGCCCTACCCACTGAGCTACAGGGGCTGCCCAGTTCTCCCCGTTTTTGTGACTGGCTGGTCTCCTGTGTGGCTCTGTGATAGAATCAGGTTACCAACCCACCCAGGAAGGATCCCTTTCCTGGGAAGCATGTCCTTCTCAGGAAATAGTGAATGGACCAATTCAGACCCCCCTAACCTTGTCCCACCTACCTGCCCTGATAAAACTATGGACAGACCAATCCTGTCTTTAAATCCTAATCCTTTAAATCTCTGTCCACCACAGCCCACGTGTGGATTTCTCCCTAGTCAGGAATCTCACCCCACCTGGCCTCCAGGCGGAATAAAAGCCACTTTAATTGCACGAATTGGATCTCTGCCTTCCTTTCATCTCGCCTCTCGGAATGATTTTATCCTTGGGTCTGGAACCTTTTACTCTCACCTCTAGGCATCTTCCCCCTCTGTTATCTTCCTGGCCACCTTGTGCCCTGCTAGCTGCTCCCTCCCTGGTAGTAAACATGCACCTCCTACTTTTATGAAGGTGAAACTGGGTTAAAAGAAGTCTCAGAGACAACTTTGAAGTGGGCATAGAATACGGGAGTGATAGTGTTGGAAATGTCAGGGTTTGGGACTGACTGGGTGAGGCCACAGTATCTGAGGATGTGAAAAGCCAGGACTGCTCATCTGGTTTTGAAACACAGCCTCAGTTCTCAAGATTTCCTCCCGATCTCTCCCCAGGGAGAGGCTCCCAGATGTGCAGTGAGGCAGCTGCCCTCAAGACCCTCTAGGAATGGTTCTGCTTATCTTGGGAGAACAATAATGCCACATTTTGTCCTAGGATAGGAGCATTTTTCTAAACATTCTAGTTCAGGAGTCAGCAAACTCAAGCCCAAAGCCTGCTTTTATAAATAAAAAAAAGTTTTGCTGGAACATAGCCAGCTCATTCTTTCACACGTTGTGTGTGGCTGTCTTCGCATGACAACAGCAGAGTGAGTTTCAGCCACCGCAGGTGGAGTGGGCCCTTCAGATGCAGATAGCATTTAGGATCAGCCATTTTAAGGAAATGTTTGCTAACCCTCTAGTTAATTAAAATTAGTAATAGCAAACACTTATAGCACTTACTTTATGCCAGGTTATTGTAATATATAAGTAAAAGTATTAATTCCAATACTCTAAAGAGATAGATACTGTTCTAGTATCTGTGTAACAGATGAGGAAACTGAGGCACAGAGGGTTAAGTAATTTGCCCTAAGTCACAAAGCTAAGAAGTGTTAGGGCCGGTATTTTAACAAAGGGGTCTTAATTTCAAGGCCTGGAGAAATGCAGATAAAAGAAATGCAAAATCTATTTTTTAAAATGGTCAATTTATGGTAAGTTAATTACTTTTGGCAAGAAGTTGAGAATATTCTAGTTAAGCAACCAGAAAGGAAATAAGATATATTTAATTAGTTTTAGGCAAATCATTACAGATTCTTAAGGCTTATCTGTGAAAACCTATGTTTGATACTTTGATTTTATTCATCTTTAGCTGATGACCTCTTTGAATAAGGCCTGTTTTCCAGGGTAGGGACTTAGCAGGGTGGTGGACTGAGGGGATGGAAGTTCCTCTCGCCTCTACTTTGGGATAACTCTGCTTTACTTTTGTTGTTCAGTGTTATTTTCATAGAACTACCCCACCAAGGAGTCAGAATCATTCCGCAAATTTCAGTCTCATAGCTTTGCATTTTCCTTAAACCTGTTTCATATTTTCTGTATCATTGTAATAGAGAAATAAGTAAACATTTATTTCAGTAATTATTTGCAACTAACACTTGTGAAACAAAGCAGGCTCACAAGATTTTGACAGCTTGCTTATTTTTCTTGAAACTATTGCAGATTGGATTTTTGACACACATATATTGGTGATTTCAAAAAGTTTAAAAATTATGAACATACAATTTGGTAACTGTTTCCTCCTTGTAAATATTACACTTGTGTCTGGAGTATAGCATGAACAGATTTAAGAGTATGTCATAGTAATCTTTTTATTAAAAGACCATCATGCCACAACTTTTTCCATTTTTGGATTTCAGCTATAATGTTCTTTCAATATGGGAAAGAAAATAGGTATTTCCTTTAATATGGGAAGCATGAGTTTTATTCATCATATGTTAAAGCAGTCCCTGTTGGTTGCATCCATGCTATAAAAATCTGTGCATTTCTTTTGTTAGGCATCTGGAATATGTGAGGAATTAAAGGGTACCTTGTTGGGTATCTTGTAGAAAGTGTCTTGGCCAGGTACCGTGGCTCACGCCTATAATCCTAGCACTCTGGGAGGCCAAGGTGCGTGGATCGCCTGAGCTTACAGGTTCGAGACCAACCTGAGCCAGAGCAAGACCTTGTCTCTAAAAATAGCCGTGTGTGGTGGCAGGCACCGCTAGTCCCAGTTACTTGGGAGGCTGAGCCAAGAGGATCACTTAAGGTTGCTGTGAGCTATGATGCCGTAGCACTCTACTGGGAGTGACACGTGAGACTCTGTCTCCAAAAAATGAATAAATAAATAAAAGTGTCTTGTCCTACAAAGAGATTGTCCAGTTAGGACAACAAGTATGCAAGTGATTGTAATATACATAAAAATGATGCAGAGGAAGGTTACTTTTGTATAAGACACATGTAAGTTAAACATCGCAGTATTGAAACACCTGTTCAGGGCTATAGGGCTGAAAGGAAGTGTAAATGTCTTAGCCCAATAACGGAGAGGGTGCCTGGAAGGCTATGTTAATCAGTATGATGAAAATGTGTCAAACGGTCTATGAAACCAGTGTATGGTGCCCCACGATCTCATTAATGTACCCAGCTATGATTTAATTAAAAAAAGAAAAAAGCAATCAAAAAAAAAAAGGAAGAGACATTCTTTACTAGTTTGTCTTGGAAATATTTCACAAATAGGAGAGTTGAGTTTTGAGTAGATGGGAAAGATCAGAATATAATGAATACCAAGTATTTCCCTGGCACTTGATTTTTCTCAAAGCAGTTTTGTATGCCTAGTATGAGTTTGTAACAACCGGAGAGAACAAGTAGTGTGTTTATTTTAAGAATAATTTGATGTTTAGACAGGTTAACTAATGGCTTCTGTACACAACGGGTAAATCATTGGGTACCACTTGTACCCAGGTCTTCCAACTCTGAACTATTAAGTTTTTGCTGTAGCCCCCTTAAAGGGGAGGTTGAAAGCGTTAAGTAAGTTCAATCTGCATGGAACTCATGTTGGGGGGGTGGAAGAGCAGGCTGGGGGCAGAGAGGGGATAGAGTCGTAGCTCCTTCAACGTCTGGGAATTGCTTGAGTTGGTGTCAAGGGCAGTGGCAGAAGAACACTGCGTACCCCAGCCAGATGTGACTGTGGCATAGACCAAAGTGTGAGTCAGGGGCTGGGGCGACGTGTGTACATCAGTGTTTTTTAACTTAAAAAAAAACAAAAAACTCACAGCACACTTAAACCTATAGTTAAACTTATGTGACACATTGAAATTATGTTGATCCACAAAAAAAAAAGTAAAAAAATATACTTTCTGAGCTTTGAACTTCCTTGGAAAATAATTTAATTAATGATCTTTTAAAATGTTTGTGGTGCCCGGGTTGAAAATCACTGCTTTAGATTCTGGATACGTTTTGAAGGTAGAGCCCAGTGGATGTGTTTTTGAACCAAATGTAGTGTTTTAAGAGGAAGAGTCAAAAATAGATCTGCAGTTTAGAAAATGAGCAACTGGAGAAATAAAATTATGGTTGGATGAGACGGGCAACAGAGGGCTGAGAAGATGTGAGTCCAGGGCATGTGGAGCTGAGACATCCAGACACTGGTGTCAGAAGGCCGTGGACACCTGGCTTTGGGTTCAGGGGCGTGCAGGCTGGAGACGTGAACTTGGAAATTATCGGTGTGCAGGTGGCATGTACAGTGATGAGATGGGTGATGTCGCCAGGGGCACGATTGTAGATAGGAAGAGAAGAGGTCTTAGTCCTGGAACATTCCAGTGTTTTGAATTTTTAAAGACAAGGGGAATCTGAAAAAGAGTGTGATAATAATGCAGTCGCTTTAGAGTAATTTGAAACGAGGCCACTGAATGTGAGAAAAGCTGTGAGGGTGTTTTGAGACATAACTTCAAAGTCTTTCCCTGGCCCTTTCTGGTGGGCTCCATGGTTTGTTTGACGGGCATTGAATTGCTCAAGAGAAGTCCATTATAAAACACGGCGGGGATGAAACAGGTTTGATGTATTATGAGAAGAGAAGAGAATGAGAAGAAGATGGAGTCATTTTCCTCATTGTTAACGTAGAGACACAGACCAGACAAAGTGGAAGTGTGGCCTGTGGTTTTATAAATAATGGCGGTCCAGCTGGTTACCCTCACTCACCTGCTGTGGCCCCTGCTGACAAAGATCTTGATATATTTTTAGAGTGATATATTTGATAAACAGGAAACAATTAGAGGCCAGAACAATGCAGGGGTGGGGTGGGGGAAGTAGGAGATGTTAAGGAAAATAAAAGCGGAACACTTAGAATGCAGACAGAGGCCTGGTCTGCGAGGACAGTGTCAGGGTTCCCAGAGAAGACAGCTGCTGGCCCGCTGGCCGGCGGGGATGCCCGTCCTGGCTGCGGAGACTCCTGGAAGCCTGGAAATCCATTCTCAAGGCTCAGTGTGCTGCTAAAGATACAACTCTCACCTAGGAAGGATTGTTGAGGTCATGAAACCAGTCTGGGGGGACGTGTAGATAAGGAATGACTTCAGGGAGCAGGGTGGGCTTTAGAGGGGTGACAGAGAGACTTTTCACCGTCCTTTTCCATTAGTGTTTGAATTGTTGATACCGAGGATGTGCTTTCTGTAGTCTCTCCAGAAAATGAAAATGGGAAAAACGTTAAGACTGAATTCAAACGAGCAATGTCTAGATTTTTTCTCCCTCTAACAATTAGGGGTTTTGATGAGATTCCCTAAAACTGTTTGTAGAGAGATTTCAAGACACAGGGTCCTTTTGTGACTAGTATATAAAAAAGAAGCTTTGTAATAACATTTTCAAGGAAATCAGGTAACTGAAATACTTTGATTTACGGTAATGCTAAAATTGTGATTTGGATAAGTACTAAGTAATTGAATAAAACAGTGCATTATTTCAAATGACTTTACCAATTACCTGAAGTAATGCTGTTATAGCCCACTCTCCAGGGTGTGTGGTCACCCAGCTGCTGAGTAATGACCAAAGCCTTAGTCAGAAGCCTAAAATCTCTTTCTAAATTGACGCATAATAATTTTACATATTTATGGGGTATATGCGATCTTTTGGTACATGCGCAGATGTGTAAGGATGAAGTTGGGGTGCTTAATGGTGTCTTTCACCCCCAGCAGTCATCATGCCCACATGCCAAGACCACTCCAGCTGGATGTTTGTAGACATCAGATTGGTTCTCCCCCTCCCTACAGCCTTCCCGGCCTCTGGTCACTGTGCCTCTGCTCGCTGTCTCCACAGGTCAGCTTCCACATATGACACTGGTCTGTCTGTGCCCAGGTGATTTCATTTGACACGATGCTCTCCAGTTCTGCCTGTGTTGCTGCAGGTGGCACAATTTCATTCTTATTTCTGTCTGACTAATACTCCACTTGATACATTCATCTGTGCACGGACACTGAGGCTGAGACTGAATCTTTGCTGGGGTGAATAGTCACCTAAGCCTAACACCTCAGTGACTAACCACATCTGCTCCCCGTCTTTCTGTGGCACACGGCTTCTTCCATGTAGGAAAGCAATTAGTTATTTTAGTTTAAAAGTAGAAAAACTGGAGTCTGCTTGGTTTTTGTTAGGTGCTTTCATTTCTGAACTTGCTTCTCTCAAGTTAACTTTCCAGGGTAACTGAGTGAATGGCTCATGCTCCTTCCTGTGCCCCACATGCTAATTGCCCTACCCTCACAGTCATGCAGCATAAAATGCATTGTCCCAGTTCTGATGTTTCTGAAATAACAACCATCATGCAGTGCATGGGTCTGTGCAAGGTGGCAGTATTTGTTTTCTGCTATGGAAAAGTTTAATTCAAAGTTGTCTCTGAAACGAGAACATAAGAGCATTGTTGCCTTGTTGAACCAGCTGGGGACCCATATGTCTAGTTTCCTGTCTCTCTGCCTGGTCCTAACACCGCTGTCTTATTCCAGAGTCTGGCTTTCCCTCTGCCTTCCATTTCTGTCTTGAGTATCAGCTCTGGGACCTCCTGGGTCTGACCCACTCCTTTAAGCCTCCAACTTCTCACCCTAAAGCCTGGGTTGGTTGCTGATGCTGCTGGCTTCCTCTCCAGTCTCTGTGACCCATGAGAACAGCTCTCCACACCTGCCTGAGTATTAGAATCACCTAGAAGATTTGCTCCCTTACAGAGTCCGATCAGGAGGGCAAAAACTTGAATTTGGACCTGGGAATCTGTACTGAAAAGAGAGATTTCATGCACAGCCGGGTTGGAATCCCTGCCCCTATGGTGTCTTTACTGGAAGTGTTTGCCAAGTAGATTTCTCCTTGTTCAATGGTCCAGGAATCTGAGAAGTCTTGGACTTAGGTGTCATCCTGTCACAATCCCGTCTCTACTAAAAATAGAGGAACTAGCTCGGCGTGGTGGGTAACTGTAGTCCCAGATACTGGGGAGGCTGAGGCAGGAGGATCGCTTGAACCCAGGAGTTGGAGGTTGCTGTGAGCTGTGATGCCACAGCACTCTACTGAGGGTGACATAGTGAGACTCTGTCTTTAAAAAAAAAAAAAAGAAAGAAAGAAAGAAACTTTATTTGTGTGAGGGAATTGTAACAAAATGCATTCTGAACTCCAAAAAGTCGCATCTGTTTATACTTACAGTTGTGTAAGGAGATCATAATAAACTACACTTGAAATTATGTTTTCTATAGAGGTGCTAATTTTACTTATAATGAAAGTAAAAGCTTTTGTGTTGAGCTCTTTTCTTTTTCTTTTTTCCTTCTTTAATCAAATATAAAATACTTTATGCGTTGGAGTTTACAAGCAAATTAAAGAAAAAATCACTGTACTACATTAACTATGAAATGTTATATGTTTATTCCAAGCAGTTTTTGAAATAAGAGATTTCAGCCAATTTCCCAGTGGATACTTGTTTGAATAATAAATCTAGATCATTGATTTTTCTTTAAAGTTCTTAGTATGTAAGTTTGTTATGATTAAAGTATTCAGTGAAAATAAAGATATCCATATTCATTAGCTTAGCGAATATTTAATAAATGTCTATGAAATTCTCATGTTTTTTTTTTTTTTTTTAGAAATATTTTGTTCTATTCTTGAACCGTTTTTTCAATTTCAAGAATGTTATGCGATGCTGGAGAGAAATGGTTTATACCGTCCTTTTGCTGACTGTTGTCTATTTTCACTGTGGGCAGAAGCCTTTTTGGAGCTGTTTTCTGTAGCACCCCATGTTATTGGTCTCTTGGAACAGCACATACAGAGACCTACAGCCTAATTTCAAAGAACCACATGAAGCTAGTAAATAATACACAACTGACTCACCTGGGAGACCGGAGCAAAGCTGACCCTGCTGAGGTATGAGGGTCTAGTTCAAAATATGTTAATTCTATGCTCCAAAACAGAATCTCATTTTATTGAGTCTTTCCATCCATACTTTACCCTTAATTTGCAGTCATGCAAAATAACAGCTGTCTCATACTAGCCATTTAAACTGGGGAATATGTAACACACGTATATTTTAGTTTGTAATTATTTATGGCCTCCACTTGGAGAAGTTCCAAAACTGCAGAAAGGCAACATAATCCACTCTGGTCACCACCTCTGGTTGCTTAGAGCACCAAGAAGAAATGGTGGAAATGCTTTTCAGGAATGTTTATTTTTTTATATTTATTGCCTTCACCACATGGTATTTGCTGTTTGGTTTTTTTAAATCTATTCCCACGTACAGAACATTCATAGTTTGTTTTTTTCTTTGCTAATCCAGAAAACAACAGGCTCCATGGACAACGTTATATTTATGTGGATTTGGATAAGGCTTGAGCTTATGCATGTCATTTTTACCTACTTTTTCCTTAAATTAACATAGTTTTTTATTCTTTGAAATGCAGTCTGTCTGATATCAGAAAGGGACATACAGGCGTGATGTTTGAGCCAGTTCAGTGCTAATCTTAGAGGCTTGAGTAAGTCACTGCACCTGGGTCACAGGCTGGATGGTGACAGTATCTTTATGAAGAACTGTGACACTTAGCCTGACACAATTTCATAGATGCTGCCATAAGCTACTTTTTTCAGAGACAAAGACCTTTCTTAGATTAACACAGCAGAGAGTGTGGATTTCACGTTTGTGTGAGTTTTCCTTGCACCCTAAGTCCCATGGGGGTGATGGGGAGTGGACCGGATGGATGGTTTGGATGTTGAGGGTTCCCATTGGGGTGGGGACCCTTAATGTAGGGACGTCTTTCTGACCAGGCTGCAAGCAATCTGCTTGCAGTTTGCCCCAGAGAGGCGTTATATTGATCAGCACAGATGTGCCCTCTGTGTGTCAGGCCGGGCTCCTCTCCACACAGAAAACCTTAAAAACCTGACTTAGACTTAAAGGACATAAATATTTCTATGCGGAGGTGTGCAGAAACCCAGGAGATCCTGGGAGAATTGTCTCCTCACAGTCAAGCAGCGAATATGCTCACAGTTCAAACTATTTATAACAGAATTGTCAGCAAAGTCTACTAATTCTGATTGACTTGAGTTCACCTTGAAGTATATCTTTTTATATTGTCTTTCTCATTGGCAATATTGATGATCAATAGTCTGTCTAAAACATAAATAACTACAGGTAAAAAGGAGACCTCAGCATAGATCAGGCCCTCTTTCATATAAGTATAGGATGTTATAAGTGATACTGGTTTTTTGAAATTCTAGAAAACATGCTAAATAAACGTAGCCAAAACTGTAATTTTTTTTTTTTTGCAGTTTTTGGCCGGGGTCGGGTTTGAACCCACCACCTCCCGCATATAGGCCGGCACCCTACTCCTTTGAGCCACAGGCGCTGCCCTGTAATATTCTTTTATAGAAGATAGTCTCAGGAAATGAAAGAGAGAGAGGGAGGGAAGGAAGGAATGAAGGAAGGAAAGAGAGGAAAAAAAGAAAAAAGAGAGAAAGAAAGGAAAGAAAGAAGGAGGGAGGGAGGGAAGAAAATGTGCCAGAGAAACCAGGATCGGCTATTCGGAAAGGACTGTGTTGGTAGTGAGAGCAGGATGAACTCTCTGTCCGCAGTCTGAGTTCAGTCTGTGGATGGGAGTGAGTGTTTATGATGACGGAGTGATGGATGAACCCCGGGTTTATAGGTCTCTTTTCCAGGTACTTCATTGCCTGCAGGAACATGGATTTTTTGAACTGAATGTTGTTTAACTGTTCATATGATTGAAGTCATTAATGCTGAGATTATGTAGTCACCCCTCTGTCAATGTTACCAACTGGAAAACCCAGGCCCAGGAACGTGGGAGACTTGCTGACAGGAGCATGGTGTGGGGTGGGGGAGCAGGCGGGCCCCCCCATCTTTCTCTGGGGCCTTTGTGTGCTCAGAAGGTGCACGTTCTGATGGGGGGTGGGAGAATGTTCCTGTTACTGACTGATCTCAGTAGGAATTGAAATTCCCTTCAGTATAACTCTGCTTGCCCCTATAAATACCTACCCAAAGTAGTACTGAATTTGGGAAGAGTCCAGAGTGTATGATGGTTCATTCCAGTGGGTGACGAGAGCTTGGCCCTGGTATAGAAAAATATTAATTGCCATTCAAAATCATTGTACAAGATGGTTATCTAAGATGTAAACACGAGGTTGCCTTAAGCACTGTAAACAAATAATTAAACTAATTATAATTTACTAGTGAGACTTCCAAGCTTTGAGAAGTTGGCCTTGTTCCCTGTTTGGTGAAAGGCGGGGTGGTTTAATCACTTTCGTCTGCATTCAGAGGCATTGCCACACTGAGCTGGAAGGAGTCTGAGTGCGAGCCTCTGACTGGGTGAAGTTCATTTCTCTGAGGAGCAGCAAGCTCTTGGAACCCCTGAGGGCGGCGTGGAGGGACCTACTGAGGGCTGAGGGTGAAGACCTTCAATCTTGCTGCTTTCTGATAAAGCAGTTTTGCTTTTACCTGTTTTGTATCTTCGCTTCCCTTGTTTAGAAAACAAACTTTCGAACACACCAATACAATACCTTCAATTTCGGTAGGAGTTGGACGCAGATGTTCATGAAAACGGAGTGTACACTTAAGATTTGTTAAGTTTTACATATTTGAATTTTATGTAAAAAGACTAATCAGGGACTGAACTTAATTATATAGCATGCTGAAGTGCCTGGAAATTACTGAAGCCTGCAAATTATTTTGAAATGCACTAAAAATGAGGTAGACTGTCGGACGGACTTGGGGTGGATACACGTTAGTAACACATTAATGGCAGCATATCAGAATGTAGGTGGGTGGTTACTGTCTGATTCTTTCAAGTTTGTGGCGTGTTTGACATTTTTTAAAAAATGTATTCTGAGAAAACTCACTAATATAGTTTAGCACTCTTCGTTTTTGTAAATACTGTAAGTGAGGCCTGGGGAGAATAAGATGAAGTCATTGGCAGAGTAGGAATTAGCACCAAAAACCCAGAGAATTGGTTTTGCTGCTTATTTTTACATTTGAATATGAATATTTGCTGAAGATTTCTTTTTTCTTTCTTTCTTTCTTTTTTTTTTTTTTGTAGAGACAGAGTCTCACTTTATCACCCTGGGTAGAGCGCTGTGGCGTCACCGCTCACAGCAACCTCCAACTCCTGGGCTTAGGCGATTCTCTTACCTCAGCCTCCCGAGCAGCTGGGACCACAGGCACCGCCCACCACAACCCCCAGCTATGCTGAAGATTTCTTTATACGAATGTCAGAAAAATTACTAGCATTGGCCAGATGCTGTGGCTCACACCTGTAATCTTTGGGAGGCTGAGATGAGAGGATCACTCAGGGTCAGGAGTTCGAGACCAGCTTGAGCTATGTTGTGAGACTGTCTCTACAAAAACATTAAAAAGAAAAAATATGAGTTATTTATTTATCAAAGATGAAAACGAAGGCATTCTGTAGGATGGCTCCTCTCCCCCCTTTTTAAATTTTATTTCTGTAGTTTAATACCTTAAAGCTGATTGTGAATTCATATATTCCATGGTACTTAGGGTCCAAATCTTCATTCTGCTTACAATTCAGATATGTATAAATGCACGTGGTATTTCCTGATGACTGTATTCCCTTGAAAGTACAGAAACGAAGGTAACTTCTTTAGAAAAGGTCCATGAACTTTCTGTGTTCTCCTGTTAACTTTTCTGAAATAACAAGAAGTGCTTTGCTTCTAGTATTTGACTAAGATAAGTCCTGATGAAGGACTACCTAAAAATGATTTCTTCCTTACCCTGTACTCTCCTAGAACATTTACAGGGTAGGAATCTCAGGAGTCAAGACTGCCATAAGTTTGAATTCTGACTGTGGTACTTCCGGGGGTGAGAACCGGGGGAAGTTACTCAAATTCCTTTTCCCTTGGGTGCAAAACGTGTATAATAGTACTCTATGGCTCTTACGGTTTAATAAACGCCACTAGGTGTAACTTCTATTAGTGGTGACCTTAAGTTTGCTGGTGAATGGGGCATTTTCATATCATAGTTGATTTACACTTATAACTTCTTAAATTTATATTTTGTTTTATTTATTTTACTTTTTATTGATAGTTGACATTCCCTTTACAAGGGATTATACTTTTGAATTTTGATAGGATTTACATCTTGTGTAAGCAATATTAACTCTTACAGTCTTCATGCCAAAGTGTGAGTCATCTAGAAATCACATTGGTCACATTTGGGTTTGTTTGTTCTTATTTCTGTGGTCCTTTAGAAGACCTGTTCTGCTGGCTCGGATTTTGGAATTGGTCACTCCCGTTCAGGCTCCTCCCTAGAATTACAGAATGTAAGAATTAAAGAATTTGAGACTGAGCAACGCAAAATGTAAGACATGTAGAATTCCAGAAGAGTAATTAAAATGTCAATCATTAATGTAGCCTTTCAGATTTACAGTGTAAACATGCCACTTCTTCATATTAGGTTGGTAGAGATGTTGGTGTTAATTGGAGATATAATTTCCGACTAATGGGAAATGTTAGCTGAAAATGATTAGATAAACACATCTCACCTACCTCAGCAGACAGATGCACAGAAGACAAAAGCTTAGCATGTGACGTGGACATTAAACAATCACGTATCGTGTGAAGGAAAGATCAAGATCTTACATGTATTTACTACAGTTCAGTAGTTAGGTAATGTTTTCTTTGTCCGCTATTTGAAATCCTTTTTTAAAGTAATGTGATATTCCATAGTTCTGATAGCAACAGAAAGAGTCACAGAGTTTGGAGTGTTAGGAGGAAGCTATGAGGTTGTCTGTAATTCCAGATTTGTGGATTTTAAAACTTGCTATGCCTTCAAATTATTTGGGGGATTTAAAAATAAAAAAAACACTGATACTTAATGTTGTGTCCCAGATGCATTAAATTAGAAACTCTGTGAATGGGGCCTGAATATTCTTAGCTCTCAAAAACTTCACAGATGATACTACTATACTATCAATTAAAAAACCATCCTCCTGGGTTTTTTTGCCAGCATTTCGAGAGGAAACAGAAAACGGCTCTAGGTTGTGGTGAAGGCCTTGAGCGGGGTTCACTGTTGGGGTCGAAATAGGATCTTAGTCTTCGCCTTAAAGCAGTGCACCCCTCCCCCCACACCACGTCACTTTGCTTCTTAAAGTTTGTTCTTTATTATGACTTGTGTGGGTCCCCAAATCTTTGGCTGAGGCTCATCATGTGTGGTTATGCCAGAACCTCCATATCATCTGCTTGCATTTCCTGAAACACTGGGGAGGGATGAAGCTCTGGGCAACAGCTGCAGCCTCCCTGAACCGGACTGGTCAGACAGCTCCGTGAGTAAGAGTTCTTCTGTGGCCCACAGGAAAGCCCAGAGCTGTTTCTGCTTGCTTTGACTTTTATGCACTACGTGTTAATCAAATTATACTCCGTTTTTTGTTTTGTTTGTTTTTTCAGTGATAATGGAACATATGTCTATTAGACTAGTTCTAGTTATGGGCATATATTAAGCTTTTTAAAAAGACAGTATGGGCCGGGCATGGTGGCTCACGCCTGTAATCCTTGCACTCTGGGAGGCAGAGGCAGATGGATTGCCTGAACTCAGGAGTTCAAGACTAGCCTGAGCAAGAGGGAGACCCTGTCTCTAAAAAATAGCTGGGCATTGTGGCAGGTGCCAGTTTCCCAGCTACTTGAGAAACTGAGGCAAGAGAATCACTTGAGCCCAAGAGTGTGAGGTTGCTGTGCTCTGTGATGCTACGGCACTCTATTAGGCACAACAAAGTGAGACTCTATCTCTAAATAAATAAATAAAAAGACCGTAGAATAAACAACAACGAAAAAAATACTCTGTAATTGAAGCTCACTGAAAATAATTTTTTGCCTTTTTTATGATATTAGTTATTCTAATTTTGTTGTTTACTGACAATATAATGTATATAGTATGTACAATTAATTGACTGTAAATTTCAGAATTTTTTAAGTATAGAATAACAACGGTATCATGCCATTATCAAGGCTAACTTCCAAATGAATGGCATTATGGGAAAAGATGTTTGTAACCCATTTATGATATATCCTTTGGATCAGTATGATTCATTCTAGCCTTTCACCCCCATTTCTAGCTGTGGTGGGGTAATGTTTGCTTAAACGGAATGTGGCCGAACATGGATGTAGGTTCAGGGCCTCTTGGAGGCCGTGGTTAAAGCCTCACTCTGGGTCACTACTGGGCCTCCTTACTTCCAGACTCATCACTGCTAGACACAGTGATGGGCAGTGTCTGGGCTGCCGGAGCCCCCGAAGGGGAGGAAGAAGCTCCTGGCCTTCTGATGGGAGGTCAGAGGCAGGGGAAGTGACTTCCTAATTTGGCAACTGAATCCCTCTGGTGACCTAGGTCTGTATGGAGTCAGCCTCATCAGTTGTTTTTTGTCCAGCGTGTTTTATGCCTTCCCCATACTGTAAAATATTGCCACTGACCTAAAATAAAACTTGAGAAGTGTTTCTAAAGTAATCAGTTCTACTTGTTTCTGATGAAAAACAGTTCAGCATTGGAAAACACTCAGTTCTTTCATTTCCTTAGAGTTAACCCATTGATATTTTCAATTTTACGAAGTACTGTTTTGAAGACATTGGAGTTTCTTTGAAAATTGGCATCAGTTGAGAAAGTATAGCTTAAATTTTTCTTGGACTTTTTAATAGCTGAGCAGAGCTTTGTTTTTTAGGCATAGATGTATATGTGGGAACAGGTGAAATTTTATAACTTAAAGAATGGTTTTAGTTTGCTTTAGTTGGGGTGTTGTTGCTTAGCACAGCTATATTTCTCTTCAGTGATGTTACTTTGTGAATTACAATCATGCAAGAATTCCCAGAAGTAATAGCTCAGTAGATTGTATCAAAATATACTTGGTGTGAACACAAATGGACAGTAGGAAGAGTAGAAATACTTGTGAGAAATTGCAGGGGAGTAGAATTAGATTTTTTTTTGCATTTCTTGGCCGGGGCTGGGTTTGAACCTGCCATCTCCGGCATATGGTGCCCTACTCCTTTGAGCCAGAGGCGCCGTCCTAGAATAGGATTGTTCCTACAGGTCAACCTAATGAAGTTATAACATGATGCTTATATTAAGGTGCCAGATACAGATGGGAAGGTGATGAAAGAATGGGAGATGTTATGATACCATCAGCATTTACTCTCATCAAGTCCTGACGATCTGAATCTGTTTTCAGTTTATGAGTTGTATGGTGGTGGCATTTGAAGAGCATGTCAAGATGATTTTAATTTCTTTAGTACAGTCGAACTCTAGAACTTTTGTGTGTGATTATGATACTATAGGAAAGGGTCAACAAAGTTCTGCAGTAAAGATTCAAGTCAGCTTCTTTTTTTCTCTCGATGGCTTGAATCTGAGATAAACAAATTTGAGTCACTGATGTCATCATACAAATTAATGTTTTACAAACGGCTGCTTTGCTTAATTGAATTTGTTCATATATTGAAATAGTGAGTGCTAGAAAGAGCATGAGACGTAGGGTAAAAAGCCCCCGGAGTACTTCAGATTTTGCTGTTGAGTTCTCTCAGGATTGTGTCTGAAAACCTGCCCTGCTGACCCGACTGGGTTGGTTTGGAGACATGAAATTACATATGTGAAAATTCTTGGTTAACTATAAGAGGCCATCCAAAATGTGTTCTTGCTCTGGCTGTGATATTTAAATATTTAAATATTTAAAAATATTTAAAATGATCTGGGTGTTTTATCTAGCAGTGATAGTTGTCATATGTATGGTGTGCGTGGTTAGCTATTCAGGCAGGTTTTGTAGGAAGTCTTTCTGACACCCTCTCTTTGCTGTCTCGTAGTTAGACAGGGTGCGTCCTGAGCTGCGGGCCAGAAACAGGAGAGCTGCCTCGGGCCTGGGGAGGGCTGCAGCCACCGGTGGCGTTGACAGTGTGTGGTCACATTGCAGCCGACACCGTTCTGTGGTTTCAGGCTTTTTTGTTTTTCTCCGTCATACCATTTACAATAATTTCTTTTTCAACACCACCACATGTTTAGAATGGAGTAGCACAGAAAAGAGCAGACTCATGAGAAGCAGCCTGGAAAGGAAAGAATGTTCTAGAAGAAATTCATGGGAACTTGAGGGACGTAAAGAGGGTGGCAGTGGAAGGTGAACTCATGGGTTGCAGATGAGGGGAAGACTCTGAGATGAGAGGGAAAGACGAGGAAAACTTGTCTTACTGGGGTCGTTGTGGCTCGTCAGGGCTGTTTCCTGAAAGGCTGGCCAGGGCTCTGGAACCCCGAGAGACGGTGCTGTGCTGTGGACTCTGGGAAGGGAGAAAATGCCAAAAGTGGATGGGCACCAGGGGGCAGGGAAGGAGTTTATTTGGGCATATACAGTTTGAGAGGAGTATCTGTTTGGAAACTATTTAAACTTATTAGCATCAAACACTTGCTGTGATTCTTTTTAACTGGCTGTTTTTGAAACCTGTAGTTGAAAGAACGATTGCACTAATGTACACAGCTATGATTTAACAATAAAAAAATTGGGTTATAGCATTCATGTGAAAGCCATAAATCAGTTTCATAGTAGGGGTGAGTACATTGGATACCTTTTCTTCCATTCTTGAGATACTTTACTAAGAAGAATATGTTCCAGCTCCATCCATGTAAACATGAAAGAGGTAAAGTCTCCATCTTTCTTTAAGGCTGCATAATATTCCATGGAGTACATATACCACAATTTATTAATCCATTC
>CAUYPK010049070.1:0-18962 GCA_963574355.1 Loris lydekkerianus | reverse complement strand
GTGGCGAACAAGTTCGACTACGCGCTCAGAGATCGCTCCTCAGAGGTCCCTCCTCAGAAGCAGCATAACAAAATCCAAACTTGGCAAAGAGCCACAGTATACAAAATAATGATAAGAGGGAAAGAGCTGAAATTCATTTTGGCTGGGAGCCGCATGCGGCTCTAGCCGCGTGTTCGCCACCCCTGGGGTAGAGAATTCCTTAAAGCCCAGCCCACGTGATGAATATTCTTCTTCATCAAATACTCCCCAGGATAATGTAAGAATTAGACTAATCAGACTTTGAGTAGTTGACTCTGTCTTGTCACCTGAATAATTGTTTTAGTGGAGGGACTGATTATTGGCATCATTGGGATATCACTGCGCCAAAATATTTTTGCTTTTGTTATCTAGAAGTGAGTCATTTTTTTTAATGGAGATTATTAAATAATAATCTAATTATCTTAATTAGATTATTGCCCTAGATTTTGATGCTTACTTGAAAGTTTCACTGTTGGTAATGATTTCCTAATGATAAGCTGATTTTGTAAACCCCTTCATGCATCATGAGGTTATATAGAAGAACGTCCTCTGTCTCACAGGCATGTGGTGATACCCTGTTGGATTATCATTACCAACTTTACCATTGTTTTCTCCCTATAGGTTTATACAGAAAGCTGTATGTATTATCCATGAATACTTAAAGTAGTCTTCACATTTTCTAGGTTTCAACTCTTGCATCCATACCAACAAGATAAAAATAATTTAAAAAATTATATTAAGGGTATTTGAAAGTAAATGAAAGAAATTTGGCCTAAACTAATACATATAAACAGGAAATGGGGGAGGGATAATGAGCTTGGACAACTCCTTGGTAGATGTTAAAATTTAATGTTAATTTAATATTTATCCATCTACCACCATCTTTTACCACCACATTTAAAAATCCCTTTACATTATGATTCCATTGCATATGAGAATGAAATTATAAAACACTATTGGTTGAAGATAAAACTTATTTTTAATAATACGAAGCTCACAAAGGTATAAATTATCTCTAAGAAAACATTTTATTTGGTATATGTGTCAGTGTTTTTTATTAGTAAATTATTGTACCAGCTAAGAATAATTATTTACATCAGGAACTGATTTTCTCAAATTATAATGATGGTAAGTAAATCTGAGGATCAGTATACTTACTATTAACTTTTCTCAATGTATATATTACCTACTTAAAAAAAAAAGTAGGTATATTTTCAATATCAAAAGCATCATAGCCACCTCTTTTCCAATTAATAGGAAAACAGCAGTAAAATATACTCTTCGTATATAGATCAAAAAACTCATGATCTTCCCAAAAATTCTTTTAAAGCTGAGAATCAAATATTCATTCTTAAAAATTTATTTTGAATTTTCTTACCATGAGCTTTGTTTTTTTTAAATTGTTGCAGGAGGCTGAGTGAGGTGGTTCATGCCTATAATCATAGCACTCTGGGAGGCCAAGACAGGTGGATTGCTTGAGCTCATGAGTTCGAGATCAGCCTGGGCAAAAGTGAGACCTTGTAGAAGGTCTCTACTTTAAAAAAAAAAAAAAAAGGCAAGAGGGTTACTTGAGTCCAATCGTTTGAGTTTGCTTTGAGCTATGATGTCATTGCACTCTACCCAAGGCAAAAGAGAGAGACTCTGTACCCCCAAATATAAAATAAAACATTTAAAAATATACTATAGGAAAACTCTTGTAATAGGAAGATAAATTTTAAAAAGGAATACGTGATTATATATATACCCTTCTGTGCACATAAATAGTGATATAGAATCATATTACATACTTATTCAGGTGACAATTATTGGACACATGTCTGACAGTATTGTGAATCTGAAGTATTTAATTTTAAGGTTGGTATTAATTTTGAATTTCTTTATGTATGTGGACCTTTCAACAAAATCAAACCTACAAGTATGTAATTGATAGTTAATTATACAATGAACTTTTCCCTACTGCTGTAAAAATTTAGGCAATACAACTCGTGATAAATCTTTATAAGAAATGGATTTGAATTAATTATTTTGATTTGCAGGACTTTTCCACCAATACAAATCATAATTAGGTTGAGAAATCCCCTTTGCTGATTGAAACAAATTTTGGCACCTTTTTTTGTGCCTAATTATGATAGAAATAAACTGAACAGATAGAAATAAACTGAATCTGAAACTAGATTTCTTATTAAATCCACAGGTAAAGAAAATGTTGCATGGTTTTATTTCCCATTGTATTAAATACCTAAATGAATTATAAAGAGTGCTTTAATAGACCTGGAAGTACATGACTTATATCATTCCAACTCTGAAAATGCTGTATGGCATCTTTCTTTTTCCTAAAAGCTATAATAAATGTCTCTATGAATATTTTCAAAGACATAATTCAGAATGTAAAAGAAAGCGTCCACCTTTCTGGTTACATATGGTAACCAACCATATGTTAGCTTAATCAATTTCTGAAATAATGAAAATTTCTTGACAGAAGCTGATACACTTAGGAGAAAGCGTTTGGTGGTTCATTATATATTCAAAGAGGTGAAACACTAAGGTCATTATCCAGACCTCCAAAAGACTAATTAATATTCAGATTTATAAATGTCAGTTTCCAATATTAGCAATTCTGTTTAAACGAAAGTACTAAAATGTGTAAGAATGATCTTACCAATTGCAACATGTTCCTGTTGTGACAAAACATTTTTATATAGAGGGGATTAAAAAAATGACATAATACAGCAAAAATTTACAAGGAATGATTTTTTTTTTTCCCAAAAGATGATCTGTAACTATACGTGATTATTTCTGGAATCTCCCTAAAATGTAAAAAGATTTCTATTCTAGTTTATAAATCAATGTAACCATTTGTTTTCATCTTATGTATCTAAAATCGTGTGCCCATTGAACTTAGTAAGAGGTCATTGGAAATGATTCATTTAAAATTGATATTTACTGCAGAATACAGACCTTTTATCTAAATATTGTATATGTAGAAGCTTCTAAGCTGTTAGTTTATAATTGTATTACCTCATTTCTACAACATACATGCTATAGTATGAGCCTGAGGCTTGTGAAAAGGTATGTTAGGACATTCTGCAAGGAATTCTACCCACTTACTTTCTTCACTTTGGAACCAGATTTTAAAGTGTGATAACATAGGTCCTAACCGTACCTGGAAGGGTTGTTTTATAAATCAAATCATTTCTGAAAACAAACACCTGTATTCCTTTTAATTATAAACTACATAAGGCCAAACCTCCTTACTCTGTTCTGAGAACAAGTTTTCTGAACGCACAATCACCACCAGCAGAGGAGTGTAGGACGACGGATATCGTCCCCGGATGCTGTTTTGAGGATAAACACATTCAGTGGACAGTATGGTTCCTACAGACCTATGTCCTGAAACAGATTGCACTAGTTTCTCTGATTTTTAGAGATTCTTGGTTTTCTGTTCTGTATTCCTCCTCACTTTTGAGTGGTTTGCAAATTTTAGCTACAACAGAATCTCCTGACAGGTTTATTAAAGCATAGATCCTTAGGCTCCAATATCAGTTTTTGGTTCAGTAAGTCTGGAGAGAGTCCCCAAATTTGTATTTCTAAGATGTTTTCAGTGACCCCGAGGTAGTTATTTCAGGGACTAACGTGTAAATCTAATTATTGAATTTTAATACATTAGTGGACCAGGCAAGGGGTGTTAATTAAAAATTAAAAAAAGAAAAAAACCTTGGAAAACAAAATCAATAGGCAGTGATGAGAACTATGGTAAATAGTACGTGCCAGACCAATTTAAAGGCATTCTGACTGTCATCTTTTCAGTAGTGTAGCAAGGAAAAGAATATGTCCAAATTCAGCCTTTCCATCCTGTTTGGGGTACCTATATTAAGCAATGTGGTGTAAGCTTTCCTTCAGTTTCTAATTTTAATCTCTATTGAGTGAGCCTAACAGCCCCAAGTCTTCCTCAGAAAGTGATATAGGGATACAAAATGTGAACCTCTTTATTTTTGGTACCGTCAAGTAAAATTTGCTAATTTAAGTGTGAGCAAATGTAAAGTGGTCTCAATATAAACATCTTGATCTTTGTTACTGAAAACTGGTAAAAATCAGGATTCCTGTCTAACAGAATTGTCAATGTAATTTCAATGACAATAAAGACAGAAAATTTGCTTTTGTTCTAGTGATGTAGCAGGGTAGCCTAATACCTCACAGTATTAGAAAAAAGAATAAAGTTATCTATGAATAAAACATCCCTTAATCTAGAAGAAATGCTGAAACTAAAGAAACTATGTGGGTTTGGGGGTAGATACCAAATAAGGTATTCATTCCTGATGAAATCAGTTTTCTCAAAGGGGGGTGTGTCATCTTCTCGCCAGAAGTCAAGAGGGGCCTAAAGTTCTTGAAAAGTTGGAAGTTTTGGAGTCCCTATTGTGGGAAATGGTGGTATGGACTGTGCCAAGCTATAAAAGATTTTGAGAGTCTGGTTGAATTTATAGATGATATTGATGGGTAAATAGGCACTAACTTATTTTAAAACATACTAATAAGAAAATTATCTAAAAATCAGGGAACTTGGGTTTTTGCCAAATACTGATTTCTCTTTTACTAGCTTTCTGACCTACTATATATTTCTTAACCTGTCTCATTTACTTTTAAGTGGAGCATAATACATTTCCTGTTCCACTGGGTTGTTGTAAGAATCATATCAAAAATGGCCTCAACTTTAAACGATTTTATAGAGTTGAGTCTGCAGTTTTATTGTTTGTATTGGTGTGTTTGTAGTTTAAATTTATTAATTTTAACCTATTTTAAGGACAATTGAATGAATACAAAAATAGTAGTGGAACAGATCTATCATATCATGAATATATATGAATTTTTGCCCTTTGGCAATATATAGGATTTTATATACTATTCTTCAATTGAAAACCTTGCAAGCGCAATGGTGATTCTAATTTTCTGTGCTTTAATTAATGTTATACTTAATATTTATGTTTTGCATTATGTTCTTTGAGGACAGTTAGGCAAGTTAATGCCCACAGGGAAAAGAATAAAGTACCACAATTGTTGGCATAGATTTTTTTTAAGTGCTTCTATGCACAGGAATTAAATGATCTCAGTATAATTACTATAGTACAAATTGTGAAATTGAAATGGTGCCCTTGGACATAACCCAAATGGAATTTCATTTCATTACCATAGTTTGCTTTAAAGGAAAGAACATAGCACACCAAGAATTTAAAGAATTAGATTTTAAACTGGGCACTTCATTTGTTTATATTCTACCTTTTATATTAAGTTTAATTATTACTTTATTCAGAAATGATTAAATGCATATGAAAAAATCAATTAGGTTTATCATTATAACAGCATCTGTCATATAGGAATTAGCATTTACATTATCTCCTCACCATTTCGTGGTAAGGATATTTGGCCAACTGCATGTTTTTTGTGTGTAATATCACCTGGAAGAATCTCTTTTTTGCTTTTTCAATTTGAAGCATCTTGATTTCCCAGGGAATTATTTGTAGCAATTTTTCAAAAAACACTCTATGTCCTTCAGATCTCAATCTCTTCTCTCTCAGTTTTTTCTCTTGTGATTAAAATCCTCTGGACTGAAGAGCAGGCTCAGTCTTTTATTTTTATTTATTTATTTATTTTTTTACTATTCATGTACTATTCTTTGTAATTTTTCAATCTATGTAACTATTTTTTAAAAATTGAGAAATAACTTATTCAATATTTTCCACTTATGATCTAGAATTCTTTTCCCCTTGTTACTAGCTTTATTTTCTTTTTTCCCCTGTAATTTTTTTTTTATTGGTTTTCCTATATAGTTCTTTTCTGATAGCTTTAAAATGTACAAATTCATTTGTACCTCTATGTCATGGAGAGATGGAGACAGATGAGATGAAAAAAATGCAATATGAACTTGGTGGGGAGTAAGGAGCAACAATAGTTGGGTTCAGGTCTAATGATTCTTGTTTTAAAGACAGGCAGAAAGCGGCATGCCAGCGTCTCGGTGGTGGTCCATGGGACGCTGGAGTGTGCTGTGGAGAAGTTTACTATCACCAATACAATTTAATGTTCAGGTGTTCAAAGCAGGTAAAGAATGTCTATTTCTGAAAGATGTCAAACTCAATATCCAAGAATTCCACATCTGCAGAGTAGGAATGAACAGAAGTCATAGACAGGTCTGCATTGAAAAATGGTAGAACTAGTATTAAGAATGCAATAAAAGGGGATGTAGATGGCCAGGTGGAATGGGATCAGGAAAAGAGGCCATGGGAGTGAGACGCTAGGAAGGAGACTGGGGAGGGACCAAGAGCCGGGTAGATAAAACACCAGACAGTGGCTCACAGGGATTCAGACTGAGGGAACAACACTGCGTACGCAGCTGGTCAGCAGGGATCTGGAACCCTAACCCTAACCCATCCTAGCCAGGATGCCTAGAAAGTCAAAACCCAGAAAGGAAATCACAAGAAGTAACACACAGCATGTGATACATTAATTCATTCATTCAACAAATACTCAGAGTCTGGCTTGTGTCTGGTCTTGTGATAGGTTCTGTGACCACAACGGTTAGTAAGAGCTGTGGCCCAGCATAAGTTGTACATAGACCACTAGAATGAGAATATGTGGTTCATTACAAAAATGATGATACCCCCAAATCAAGAAACGTAATGTGTACATGGATAGAAACAAATGAAGCCTGCCCAGCAACACCAATAAGCCCAGAAAGTTTCGACTCACTCTGGTGAATTAGGATCTTGTCGACTGTGTTTCTTGGAAACAAAATAATGGACCATCCCATGGTCTTTCTCAAATGTACTTAGTTGTTTATGTATAAATTTCACAACACTGTGAATAATGCTAATATATGGGGAGTCCCAACTGTCACCCATGAAAGTTATAGCTAAATGTACTTTTGTTTACAAAATATTCATTGCAAAATTTTATGAAGTGCCAGATATATAGACAATTTTGTAAATATTTTATAAAATTTTATAATGAATGTTTTGTAAATGTAGTGTTTAGCTACAATTTCCCATTTTCTGTGTATGATGACTTTAGAGGTGACTTTTGGGACACCCTACAGAAGACTCTTAATGTGCCAAGGTAGCTCCTGGACATAATGTACCTCTACCAGCTTCACCATATAATCCATTAAGGTACGGTCACACATCACCATCCCTTCAAAATAGAGGTGATTTACATCTGAAGCTACGTTGAAAGAGTTGAGAATTAAAATTCACCCATTGTTTGTGTCCATTTAATCTATTTTATTTAAGAAAGATATGTAAGATCTGAAGATAAAGTCTCAAATACCTACCCTGACATTAAGACATTGCAATCAGCAAAACTGTTTTAGTATACATTGGACAGGGGGTGGGGGGAGGAAAGATATGTCCTCAGTCTGTATTTTCAGCATATAGTTTTGACTGGATCAATGGGTTATTTTAATCGTCTTCCCCTCACAAAGTATTATCATAGAAATTTCATGGGTTTACATAGTGAATAATCAAAATGTTTCACTGAATTTTAAGTCAAGAAACATTACAGAAAACATTCTGAACACACAAGTATTTCTTACCCAGTTTATCTGAGGATGTTTTCATTCATTGTACTTTATCATTTCCTTTGCAATTAGATTAAGCACATCATGCTCAAGACGGATACTTTGATTATATTTGATAGGAAATCTCCAATTCCCTAAGTGTTGTCCCGAGTCTTTAGATACCCAGCCCACTGTTTTTCCCCCACTGTGTATGGCTTTGCTGTAGAGAGTGGCTGGAGTAATGAGATTCGGTGGGAGATTCAGGGGAATAGGTTTTAGGACAGCAAGAGGGTAACCAGGAGAGTACATTACCCCAGGGGGGAAGCAGAGTTTTCCTGAAAGGCAGTGCTATCAGTTTCTAGTGATGCAGAGAGACGGGAGAGTGTGTGGACAGAGAAGCACACGAGTCGCCCTGATCCATTAACTCCAGCTGTGACTTTTAAGAGATTGCTTCAACTGGGGTAGTGAGATTGGAAAGTAGATTGCGAGACGCTGGAGTCAATGAGCAGTAAGAAATTAAATGAAGTGTGAATAGACCCAACAATTTTCAAAGCGTTGGATAGTTTTGTGTGTGCAAAAGTAGAAGTCGATTTTGTAAATGAAATCTTGTATGAAGCCCTTATAGCAGCTAAAAGTAGAATTTTTATTTTTCTTTATCTTACTTGGGTGCTCTAGAGGTTTCAGACTGAGTCTCCCTACACCATAATCGCGAAGTCTAACACCCTTTTGTGATGTTTAAAGGAAAGCAATAGAAGAAAGGAATATAAAGGAGCTGCACAGTGACTGCTAAACTGGAAAAGGGAAATGGAAGGGTCCTCTGAGGCTAGGAGGCAATGTTTGGTCAAAAGAAGGCTTTATGAGGAACTGTATTAAACGGTTGCAGCATTAGGAAGGTTGAGAACCACTGGGCTAGCTGGATGTGAACTCTTTACTTAACTCTTATCCCGCCCAGATCCTCCCCTCAATTCCTCATCTAAGCTGAAAGCCTATAGTGAATGGTAGTTCCAGAAGGCTTTACCCTTAACTTCAAATCATTATTATTTTTGTCCTGGTCACCGTCTCACTTTCAACTTGTTGCACAATTATTTTGTATTAGTGCTCAATTGTTCAGAGTCCCTGGAACCAATTAATCCAGAGCGGTGTAATATAATCATTTTTTTCTGAACAAAGATCTTACGGTAGAGAACGAGAGCCAGAGTCAATAAAAGAGGATCTACAGGATATTGAAAAATGGCTACCTATTTTGCCTCATTTTAAAATTCAACTTTTTAAAGGGAGGTAAAAATATGCATATCTTCTCAGTTCCGTAGGCCCATTTTCCTTTGTTGATGTGACACACATACTGGGAAGTAAAAGGAGTTTAACAAATTTGTGTTCCTTTGTATCTTCTTTTTAAAGCTATACTCAGATTCTTTTATTTCAGGGTCATTGAGGGCACAAAAAAATTTGGTTGCACTGATTGCGTTTGTTAGGTAACATGTTCTTATAATTATGTCCTGCCCCAAGAGGTGTGCCATACACCGGGACCCCCATATCCTTCCTCCTCTCCCCACTCCCTCATTGAGTTTTTCTCTTGCCAGGGTATGTATTAGATCATCTACAGACTTCATATTAGAATTGCGTACATTGGATTCTTCTTTATTCTTGCGATACTTTACTAAGGAAAATATGTTCCAATTCTATCCAGGTTAATACAAAAGTTATAAAGTCTCCATCTTTTTAATGGCTGAATAGTATTCCATGGTATACATATACCACTGCTTGTTAATCCAGTCTTGGATTGGTGAGTATTTAGGCTGTTTCCACATTTTGGCAATTGTAAATTGAGCTACAATAAACAGTCTAGTGTAGATGTCCTTATGATAAAATGTGGTGGTGTTTTTTTTTTTGTTTTTGTTTTTTTTCTTATGGGTAAATACCTAATAAAGGGGTTGCAGGATCAAATGAGAGGTCTAGTTTGATTCTTTTATTAGCAATGTATTCTTTATCACCCTAAAGTTTGCTATTTTTCTCAGATTTAGGCATTCTGGTCTTGGACCCCCCCCCAAAAAAAATCTCCTATCTCTTGATAAAACAAAAAGAATTGAAACTATTTCTCTCTCACCTGCCCTGCAACATACTTCCCCTGAAAAGTGAAGTAGATGGATATTGGGATACAGGGACAGAAAAACAGAAACAGCAAAGAAACACATACGTACGTGGAAAACCTAATTTAGATCCACATTACAGATGTGGAGGGGAGGGTGGTAAGAAACCAAATAACCTGCACCCTTTCCTCCCATCGAGGGATGAATATCTTAAACTTTTTTTTGTCTGTTTAATATACATAAGTGTAGGTCTTAGATATGGCTGTGACTACGTTTTTGATTTTCAGTGTGACAGTTGTGATTTATTGAAAATATCTCTTCCATCAAATATCCACATAGGTCTTTTTCAAGGTAATTGTGTGTTTCAAGGTACATGATGTGGTGGCTAAAAGGTCTGTAGGATCAGGAAAAACCTGCGTTCAATATTTGGAGATTCTAATTTTTACTTTATAACCTATGGCAAAATCTCAAATTGCAAGCCTTGTTTTCCTTGTATGTACAGTGAAAATAATAAAACCAACTCAGATTTTGTCAGAGTTAGAGACAAAGTGCTTGCACTGTGCTTGGCACACTTAACGTTTAATAAATGTTACTGATATTACAATCAAGAAATTGTACATACTTACAAGTGAGATTCTGGTTTTGTTTTTATATCCATATGAAAGATACATTTCAAATATTCTGTGTCAGTATTTCACCATCTACTGGTTCACTCCTATTAAACACTTTTCTTCAGAACTTAAAATACATGAGAAGAATGACCGTGTTCTCAAAGAAGGCTTTCCAGTTGGGAAAATAAAACATACATCTATAACGTGTAATTCTTACACAATGTATGTGAATGGTACAGAGCATCTTTACAAATGGAGATTGAAAAGCCTTGCTTTCAGAACTCAAAAAAAAATAAGGCTTCTGACAGGGCATGACCATTTCATATTTAGTTATCTTTTCTAATTCCTTGTATAGATGGTTTATTCAATTCCATAAAGGTTTAGAAAAAAGAGATTCAATAGGCGCTTCTGACATTGACTTTGGGCAGGGTTCCTAAGTTTCTTTTTAATAATCCTCACCTGCTTTCTGTGTTTCTCCTTTCTTAGCACAAAGCAAGGTATAGTTCAATTGACTTTCTGTCTGCTTAATAAATATTGATGTATTGGATGCATTCGAGCATGGCCCTATGTGATCTATCTTTAAAGGTAGAGTCATTATGCAGGGAGGTTGCAATTTATTCATTCTCTCATCTTTGGAGAGGAATCATTATGTAAATATTGAGCACATCCATGAAATGAAAAACAAAAACCCTAGCTTTCTTTAGAGAATAAAAGCCGTTGAAAACAAGATAGTATCCTCAGCAGAATGGAGTAAATGTGGACTGTATTGTGCACATTGTACTAGTGTACTAGGTTTCTTTAGGTAATAGGAAAAGGCAATTGAAGGTAAAATGTGCAATTTTCTGATTGTAAGAGCCACAGTACATTGTAATGATGGAGTAAACTATATATATTTCGTTCACTAGGAATCTAAGGGGATAGGATTAATAACTCCAACATGAATTAGGGCATAATTATATGATCTCTCCAGGTTTATATTTCAGACATCTGACTAGGAAAAAGAATAAAGAAATTTAAATGTGTTTCCCTATATAAACAAAATCATTTGAGTGTGTCTGTCACCGCTTAATTCAGGGAACTGATTTAATGCAGTTTACTCATTTAACTTCTTGACTAAGAAACAAACATAATTAAAATATTTTAATGACTGTTTAGAGGTATAACTGGCAAATATAGGTCATATATTATGATACATGATAAAAGTTCTGCATATGCATACTTTGTGAAATGATTACCACAGCTAAGCTTATTAATACGTCCATTATATCACACATTAATCTTTATAATTTGAGAGAAGATTTGAAATCTCTGAGCAAGTTTCAAGTATACACTAGATTATCATTTACTGTAGTCACCATGCTGCACAGTTGATCTCCAGACATGTTTACCTCGTCCGACTGAAGCTTTGCGCCCTTTGAGTAACAACTTTTCACTTCCTCCCCTCTCAGCTCACCCCCTGCCTATGACAAGTCAGCGCGCTCTTTGCTTTCCTGAGTTTGACTTTTAGATGCCACATATAAAAGAGATGTGTATTTTTCTTTCTGACTCTGGATTATTTCACTTTGTATAACATCCTTTAGGTTTACCCATATTTTCACAAATGAACATATTTCCTTTTTCAGGCTGAATAATATTCTATTGTGTGTGGTGACATTTTCTTTATTCATTTATCTGTCTATGGACACTTGGAATGACTTCATTTCTCTGCTATATGAATGTTTTTTAATCCATTCTAAATAAGAGTATCTTTCATTTCTCTAATTTTTATCTGTATATTTTTAATTTTCACATATACGAATACAGTCAATTTTTTCCTGTATTGTCACAGGCTGGGGTCTTGAGAACAAAATTGCTGCATGCTTTTGTATTGAATCTATCATATTACTCAATTATATATTCATATTCATCAACACTACTATGTAAGGAAACGTCTATTTTTTTTGTCAAAAATTAAGTTTAGAGCAACAGCTCTACCTTCATGGAAAGCAGGAACATGGTTTAAATTGTTGCATCACATTGTATCTCATGCATTTATTTTCATTTCATATACTGCTTTGGATGACCTCTATAAAGTCGTGCAAATTCTCATGAAATTAGACCCGTAGGAAATTCACACCTATCTATACTTTATCTTCAGAATGGCCATATCATAGGAAGGGATAGATTTGCTCCGTTTTTTAAAAAATTATTTACCTTCTTTCATTTTGTATGTTAAAACATTTAAGAGTATATTTTCTATTTTTCTTGTTGCTTTTTAAAAAGATTTTAATCTCATTTCTTCCTAATATGTGTTTTAAGTAGATAATGAAAATTTGTAAAACCAAGGAAAGCTTGCACTTTGTATACAAATGATAACCACATAGGGAAATAATGGTGCATGATTATCTGCTACTTCAAAAGAATAGCATTGATAATAAATATTTATGAAACATAGTTTGAATGAAGACATGTTTGAGTGATTATCTAAATTGAATGCATCATATCATTATTCCATGAACACTTCCTGTGTCAGTAGTAGTTAATTTTCAGGCTTCAAAGGTAGTCTAAAATTGAAAAGAGAAAAATGAAAATGAAAAGACTTGAAACATTCACAGAGGAAAGGACTATTCATTTCTGTGGAAGAGTAAAGAATACCAAAAAAAGTATAAATTCATAAACATACACATATGGGAAGCCATGTAAGATTGAGGCAATTCTATATCAAAAACTAGTCAGAACATTTAAAAAAGTAAAGCAAGCTCATTATCTAAATTATTTTCAACGCAGCTAGTGTGTGTGGGAACTCGTGTAGCCATAAAAGATAGAGCAATAAACATGGCTGTTACCTCACTGGGTTAACCTTCTGCTAGAGGAATTAGGCATGGAAAAAATATTCAGATCGTTTACTCATTACACACTATATGAGAGGGAAAGGGAAGGGACAGGGGAATTGATTTAATCTCACTGCTAATTGCCCCTTGAAGAAATGACCTTTGGGTGAGCTCTAAAGGGTGGAAATGGTATGGCGTGGGCAAAGGGCAAGGTAATATAGGGTGAACAGAAGCATGCGTGTGAAGGTCCTTATGAAAGAAACAGCAGGGACTGTCCTGGAATTACAGTAGTCCCAGGGCACTAGAACTAAGGAACGAAGGGCGAGCCGAGGGAATCAAGAGTTAGAGAGATAGTAAATCACACTACTGTGCCCACCTAAAAAAGTCTTTGGCTTTTATTCCAGCAGCAAAAAGACGACATTAAAGATTTTGACCATGACACTAAGAAGGTTAGATATGCTTTTTAAAAATGTTATTTAGACCTTGGTAGGATGAGATTAAATCTAAGACATTTTGAGTTTGCAAAGGATGTGGATTTTACTTTCTCTGCTTCTCAGGGTGCAGATAGGAAGAACTACATGATGTATTCTATACTGTTCAGTAGGGGAAAATGTTACAAGAAAGTGTATCAAAATAAAGGAATTTGTGCAAGCTTAGGTTCCATGTGAGTTATATAATACTGTGAAAACATACAGGTTTAGCTATGGTTATGTCCAGGAAATAATACAAGGAGGGTGGTGTATGAGAAAAGCATTTATTTTCGTTTCCTACACGTTTGTACTTTTTATCTACACCATATATTATTTTCATAACTTAAGTGATCACTTAGTATTTTACACTGAATATTCATTAGTAGTTGAATAAGCTCCGTCAGCTCTTCTAATATTCCCTTTGCAATTAATCATAAAATTGTCATTCATGAATATAATATTCAAGTGACATGAACATAGTGATCTTCATGTCAAATTAGAATTGTGTAGTGAGTGATAATTTTGTCTTAATTTTCTTTTAGCAAGTAACATTTCTGTTTAATAACTTTAATCTCTTGAATTAAATTTTTGAAATGTTTTTTGGCTCTTGATTACAGTGTCCAATACCTCAGTTATTTCTGAAATGTCATCTGTGATGCAGAAATTAACCACTTCAATGCAAATGGGCAATAAATTTCAATACCATTCATTAATTCCAAAATGCCTTTTTTTTTTTTTTTTTTTTTTTTTTTTTTTTTTTTGAGGAAATAGGCTGCATGTAGTTACCCTAGAGGGCTTATTAGTGCTCTTAATTCAAATATTGACTTAAAGATGAAGACCACCCACTTAATGATGGAGACCACCTACTTGTTCCTATAAAGAAAGTTTTCTAAATAACAAAACTCGAACTTCTCTGTCCCTGAAATGGGAATTCTAAATGATTTTTTTGGCCAAAGAAACTGGAACAAGAAAACCAGATTGAAGAAGAGAGAGAGAAACTTGGAACACAGCTTCTCATCTACAGGCGCGTTTTTCTCACCGACTGAGGTTACTGAAGAGGAACTTGATACCAACTCTTTACTCTGCAAAGAATACACCACTGTCAACTGCAAAGGGCAACACTTTTATATTGTTCTACCTGGTATCACTTATACCTGAGTTATATAATTCCCAAATTTCACTCAGAGAAGCTCCTTCCTGCAATTGAGGCATGTACAAATAATTCATGACAAAGTGACACATCAGAAGTGAGAGGAAAATTATTAAAAACACAATAAATACCATGTGTCTGAAGTCTCCTCTTTGTAGAAATTGAGTTTCTTTTTTTCTAACTTCACCAGAAGTGGTTTCCCTTTTCCTAGCTTCAAGAAGATTTCATAAGGGCAATTTTGGTTCTGCCATTGTGACATGGAGGATGCTTCAGTCAAATGGCTAGACTAGATATCCACGCCCAGTCCCTGCTCACTCGCTACCTGAGGGTCAAGGGGTATTCCTGCTTCAGACTGTGCCAATTTCCTCAGTGTCTCTAAGGGTCCAATCTGGGCCCAAGCAGGAAGAGTGCTGGTTAGCCCCTGTGCTTCATCTGCTACGCTCTCAGCCCTTAGCTCTGTGTTAATAGCAGAGTGCTTTTTTTTCCACACAAAAGAGTTATAATGCGATTTCCCACATCCAGAAATGAGAACTCAGATAAATGTGCACTTCTCTGGCTCACCCTGCCCACTTTGAGGCTGATCTTATCCTGAGTCTTTCCATCAATTTGCTCTAAAAAATAATTGTATGAAAAACTGCCCATAAACTCTGAAATCATGGAGTTTCATGATTTTTCTTGAAGCTTTGCAAGGCAAATGGAGAAGATTATATCACATGTTGCATTACAACTTCCTACTTTTTTGCCCCACTCACACCTGCTTTTTCCTGATTTTTTTAAGAAACAAGGGCACTCATGTAGTTGTCAGGTACCTTGTACCAGCTTCTCCTTCCCAATTCCTTTGTAACAGCTTCTGTCAGTTTCTTGCACTTTCTAGACTCTAAAAATACCTTCATGGTATGAACCCTACTCTACAAAGAAGAGCCCAGAACCACAGACATAACTGTAGCAACATAACTTTATCATTAGACACACCCCAGAGTTAAAACTACACAAGTGGTGGAGAACCTGGTGGGCGTGACGGAGGGTGTTCGAGGCTTTCACATGTGGCAGTTACTGGATGGTGAGTATGTCGTCATTGTATTCCCTCACCATTTATCCGTTCCATTTGATGAAACACAAATTTCTGGGTATTCTGTCTGTAGCACAGCTGGAGCTATAAGAGTTCCAGCAGAGCAGTGAGACAGTTTCTACAGGAACACAAAGGTTACTCTAGGAGTACACCCGCCTACCCTAGGAGGCCGGGAAACTGTAAGCAGGTAGCTGGTAAGTAAATAAAATTATGCAGATGAGTACTAGAGAAAATTAAATGTTCAGTGGAGTGGTCAAACATGAGAGAAAATATGTTTGAAGGCATGGTATTAGGAAAGAAACACATAACAGAAGAATAAAATAGAAGATTCTGAGAACATAGAAGGCCCACGAGGCAGACTTGAAAGGGGGACATTATTAAATGTCTTTTTATAATGGGGACTTTCATGTCAAGGCAATAGAATACTATAGGTTTCTAACTTGAAGGACGACACAATCACATAAGGTTTAGTAAAGTTCTGGGTTAGGATATTTAGGGAAGGACGTGAATGAAGGCAGAATTACTTCTTAGAAGGTTCTGGAATGATGTAGGAGCAAGACAGTGGTAGGAGTAGCATAATAATGCAAGTGCGGTTTTCATGAGATTTGGGCATGATGAATTGACCATGAATAAGTTCCTGTTTCCAGGTATGGGCAGGTGGGTAGGAACTTCCTCTCATGTCAATTTTAACATGTTAGAAACTCTGCAAGGTTCCTCCATTTCCTTCTCAAAATGTTCTGATTTGTGCCCATTGTGATTTTTGATACCATTTGTGCCCAAAGAAAGAGACCCAGTCATGTCTGCCTATCTACCTCTTGAACTCCATTTGTGCAGAGATGGTTGTATTTGCTCCCAAACTCGGTCATGCATCTTGATATTACAAGTGTCTAGTTCAATGAAACATGAAAACTTAAGGATGTAGGAATAATGGAGACTTGAGAGATTTTTTTTTTTTTATATAAAAAATAAAATTCAAGTTTTAGAATGTTTCAATAAAAGTAATCTAAAAAATTCTTGGATAAGATATGGATTGGAAATAGTAAACATAAAAGGATTCCCTTTTAAATTAAGCATTTTAATTGATAAAGAATGAATAGGGAAAACTGGTGATTGCTATCAGAGTATCTTACACAACGACAATGCAGTTTTTCAATAAGCATGAGCTTAAAGAAAAAGACTTGGCCCAACATTAAAAGCTAGAGAAAATCATAACCCTTATTTGAAATTTGAAAAAAGAAGAAGCTATTCAGGCTATGCACCCAGAACGCAGTGATTATGGCTCCAGTCACATACACTGAGGCTGACGGCTTTGAACCCAGACTGGGCCATCTAAACGATGACAACTGCAACAAAAAAATAGCTGAGCATTGTAGCGGGCACCTGTAGTCCCATCTATTTGGGAGGTTGAAGGAAGAGAATAGCTTTAAGCCCATAATTGGAGGTTGCTGTGAGCTGTGACATCACAGCACTCTACTGAGAGCGGCAGAGTGAGACTGGGTCTCAAAGAAAAAAACCCAAACAATTTGTTATATTTAAATAATCCTCCACTTTATTTGGTATTTCAGAGGATTTTTATTGTTTCCAAGGCTGGATTTTGATATCTCAATCTGTGTATAATGCTGAGAGTATAATGATTGCTGAGAGATTTCAGTGGAAACCATGGAAACTAAAAGTTAGAATGGTAACTATGTAAACTTAGAAAAATGAATACTGACCAGCACCTTTTTTCTATCCAGGCAAAGGTTGGGATTTTATTTTTAAATATCCATTGGATAATTAAATTTAAAAACAATCAATTTTCATGTCAGAAACTAAGAGGGAAGGGTAATACTCAGGATAACAAATATGCAGGTAACTATTATGCATTTGTTAATGTAACATATTATTTAGCTTTCAGCATTAAGCAATCATGTATAGTGTAGCCACATAGTGCCTTGGCTTTTAGTATAATGACTTTTTAGCTAAGAAGTGATAGCTACTTAACAGTTTAATTTTTTTTTTTTTTAACTAAATTGCTTTCTATAAAGAAAAATACAATAAAACTAAAGGCACAGTATGCAGTCTGCCTATTAATTTCATTGAATAAGCACTGAGGAACTGTTTAATGGATGGTAAGTAATATATAAAATGTGTAAGGAATTAAAGAAAATTATAGTTTTTCTAAGAATAGCATTGTATTTAATAAAGCGACTCAAGGTAAATTTTCTGAAGAAAAAGTTACGTGTGTCTGTATCAGAGATTTGAAAGGAATATCATAAATGCAAAAAGGCTTTGTGTCAAATTTTGATGTAAGCTTATTTCTTTTTCTTTCCTGTGCTTTGATACAAGTTATCTTTGATTCCCTCAAATTTTTATATACGATGTTTCCCCCTCAATCACTTACGAATTATAAACATTTCTAAAAGTTAAATATATTACCTTGCATTCCCAATAATATGGTAATAAATTGTTCCTTTATATGTGGTATTGTTCTATATTAAACTATAGAAACTTACTCATCAAAGAGCAGTGCAGGCGACTGTACTCAGAGGCTCTCGTATTTCTACATGTTAGGTGTGTCCAAGTTAACACTGTTCTATTGACCAAAAATTAATGTGCAGTTTGTCCAGAAACCTTCTCTGTCCTCCAGGAATACACGTGCATATCTGGGAAGTTGCCTAAAGGGCAGGATTCCTGAGATATAAGCGATCATAGGAAGAGTGGGCCTGAGACATCAGAACAGACCGTCTGGGGCCTGTGGGCAACAAGGCGAGGGTTCTTGGGATCAATCTGGAATGCTCTGGAGAGAAGGAGGGTGGGGAGAGAGGGAGAGAGGGAGAGGAAAAGCCTCCAAGATAGTGCATGAAAAGAGTTCTTCAGGAAGAAGAAAGAGTTTCTAGGAGTTTCAGGATGATAGAAAATAGAAGATTTTTTTTTAATTGTTAAATCATAGCTGTGTACATTAGTGCAATCGCCTGTACCCATTCTAAGATGCACCATAGGTGTGGCCCCACCCATTACCCTCCCTCCACCAAAACCTCCCCCCTCCCTTCCCCTTCCTTGGTCTTTTCCTCATAGTCTTGTGCTATAGTTGGGTTATAGCCTTCATGTGAAAGCTATAATTTAGCTTCATAGTAGGGCTGAGTACATTGCATAATTTTTCTTCCATTCCTGAGATACTTTGCTAAGAAGAATATGTTCCAGCTCCATCCATGTAAACATGAA